>JBCEWE010000779.1:0-42500 GCA_039877035.1 Silurus lanzhouensis
ATTGTTTCATCACCGCTCTATCATTGTTTCATCACTGCTCTATCACGGCTCTATCACGGCTCTATAACTGCTCCATTACTGCTCCATTACTGCTTAATCACTGCTCAATTACTGCTCCATCACTGCTTCATCACTTCTCCATCACTGCTTCATTACTGCTCCATCACTGCACCATTACTGCTTCATCACAGCTCCATCACTGCACCATTACTGCTTCATCACAGCTCCATCACTGCTCCATTACTGCTCCATCACAGCTCCATCACTGCTCCATTACTGCTCCATCACTGCTCCATTACTGCTACATCACTGCTCCATCACTGCTCCATCACTTCTCCATGACTGCTCAATCACTGCTCCATTTTTGCTCCTTTACTGCTCCATCACTGATTTATTACTGATAAATCACTGAACTGCTGCTTTATTAGCAGACATTAATTAGAATCTAATCAAAGCTTACAACGTGTGTGTGTGTGTGGGTGCGTTTGCGTGTGTGTGTGTGTGTGTGTGTGTGTGTGTGTGTGTGTGTGTGTGATGGAAAGGTCTCTGTCTCGAGTGGCCCAGAACTTCACAGCAACATTGTTTTACATTAAAATGCTTCTATATATAAAAACAAGGCCAAAAGTATGTGGACACTCAGTCATAAAAGTGGTATGTGCTTTTTATTAAACATCTTATTCCACATCTATTCTCCATACACTCCTATACAAAGCTCCACTCTTCTAGAAAGATGTTCCACTCGATTTCATGGAGAGTTGTGGACATTCCTTATGCCACAATGCCGTTAGTAAAGTCAAGTACTAGTCTAGGAGTTGCTCTATAGCAGGAGATCTTCCACTCCAACCCTTCAAATGCAGATGTTCATGGAGCTGCTTTGTCAGATTATGGCAGTGGAATAAAAACACAGCTCACGTCTCCATCACTGCTCATTAATAATCATTAAAGTGCATCGGATGTCTCCAGACTGAACAGTGAGCTGGTCACGCCTAAGTGTGTGTGTGTGTGTGTGTGTGTGTGTGTGTGTGTGTGTGTGTGTGTGTGTGAGAGAGAGAGAGAGAAAGAAAGAGATTAATGTACAATACAGATCACAAGTCTCATCAATCTTTACACAAAAATGCTATAATTTTAATAATGATTATCCTCACACACACACACACACACACACACACACACACACACACACACACACACACACACACACACACACACAGCAGGTGTGAAAATGGAAAGCCTAAATGTAATGTAATTAATAAAAATTAAAAAATCTTATTTATTTTAATAGAATTGAATGTAAATAAAAGTCTTTTCTTTTCCTGTGATTTCATTAATATTCTTATATTTTATATAACTAATGTTATGTAAATAAATGTAATGTTGGTGATTGTAATGTCATTTATTGTGATTTAATGAATTGCTATTTTTTATAATTGCTCATTCATAGTATTTAATAATTGTATTTTATTTTACTCCATCATCTTATGCAACAAAAAAAAACATTAAAGTTTATTGTAATTAAATTTGCTGTATTACTTTATTATATTTAATCTAATTATATTATTTGATGTATATAAAATATAATGTCATTTAATGTAAATGAATGCAATTTAATTTGTTGTAATTTAGTTTCATTTAGTGTAATTTAATATTCATTTTATTTTATTTAATATATATATTTTTAATGAATATAATGCAATGTTAATTTAATTGTAAATTTTGTATTAATTTAATTGGCTTTTTTGTTTATTTTAATGTATTTTATTTTATTTTATTATTTAATGTAATGTCAATGAATGTAATTTAATTAGCTGTAATTCCATTTTAATTCTTTATTTTATTTAATTTTCCACTATAGGAGTTTTGAAAAGAATGAAACTAAATGTTCAGGTCGTATAAAACCAGATCTGGTCATCACTGTTTTAGTTTTATTTTGTTTATTAAAATAGTATAAAAAAAATTATTTTAATAAGTGAAATTCTTTGGTACTGACAAGTTTCTAAAACAATTATTAGTAAAAAATGTATAGAAAGAAGGAAGTGTTTAATTTTCACCCAATAAATGCAGCTATTTCAGATAAATAAATAAATAATAAATAAATAAATAATAATAATAATAATAATATAAAATGAAAATCTAAACAGATGTTATTTATTTTAAATAAATAATTGTTGTGGTGTAAGAGGAATAAAACAGGCCCTGTTCTAGCTCAATAATCGTTCTCACGTTAATATCTCTTTTCTACAGACCAGGTGCGCTAAGATCTTGTTTCCGTGGCAACAGTCCAGCCAGTGTATACAGCTGTTGATATTTTTGTCGTCTATAACGAAGTTCCAGATGAAATTATTTTCCACAGACGAAAGTTCAAATGGTGTTAAAGTCACATCAATTTAATCGGTGTGCAAGACTGAGGTCACAGCCTTCCTTTTTACTGAGAGTATGTGTGTGTGTGTGTGTGTGTGTGTGTGTGTGTGTGTGTGTGTGTGTGTGTGTGTGTGTGTGTGATTTCAGAATCCTTTAGGAACTGAAAATGTCAGATTTAATACGCCTCTACTCGGGCTGGACCTTCGTCACGACGCTCCTCTTCTTTTTCTTTGCTCCTTCCAAAAGTATTGGGACACCCGACTTTTCCAGCCGTATGTGGTTCTTCTCCGAACTGTAACCACATTTGTGTAAGACGTCTCTGGATGCAGAAGAATTAAAATTTTCCTTCACTTGAACAAGGAGACCGAAAACCAGTTCCAGCATGACAAAGTACACAAAGCAGCTCCATGAACATCTGCATTTGAAGGGTTGGAGTGGAAGATCTCCTGCTATAGAGCAACTCCTAGACTAGTACTTGACTTTACTACTGGCATTGTGGCATAAGGAATGTCCACAACTCTCCATGAAATCGAGTGGAACATCTTTCTAGAAGAGTTCTTCTTCTACTACTTATTTTTCTTCGACATATTTTTAATCTTCCTCTTCTTCTTTATTATCATGTATTTTTTTTACTTCGTGTTCTTCTACTTTTTCATAGTAATTCTTTTTTTACCATTTTCTTCTTTATCTTCTTCATTATCGTTTTCTTCTTCTCCTCCACGCCAGGTCATATTCACTTCAGATTGAAATAAACACAAAGCAGACAGGAGACAGGTGAAGAGACGCCACTGCGCTGACAGGAAACTGCGAGGGTTTACCAACTGTTATTTCTTCACCCACGTCCTCTTCCATTTTTGGCTTCTCCCATTAGGGGTCTCCACAGCAGATCATCCGTCTCCATACCACCCTGTCCCTTTACATCTCCCTCTTTTACACCAACTACCTGCATGTCTTCCCTCACCACATCCATAAACCTCCTCCTTGGTCTTCCTCTTTTTCTCCTTCCTGGTGTCTCCATCCTCAGCATTCTCCTACTGATATACCCAATGTCCCTCCTCTGCACATGTCCAAACCATCTCAATCTCACCTCCTTCACCTTGTCTCTAAAACGTGCTACATGCGCTGTCCCTCAAATAAACTTGTATCTAATCCTGTATATATATATATAATTTTTTTTTTAATTGTTATTATTTTTTGTTTTTTATTGCTACATAATTTCTGTATGAATTAATTCATTATTATTACCATTTATTCTTCTTCTTCTTCTTCTTCTTATTATTATTATTAGGAAGATTTTTCACTAGATTTTGTGGAGATTCTTGCGGACACTAGGGTGTTAGTAAAGTCAGCTAGTGATGCAGGTGAGAAGGTGAGGAAGTCTGGGTTGCAGTCAGTGTTCACATTTATCCCAAAGGTGTTCAATAGGGTTGGGGGTCTATCCATATATTTCTGGAAAAAGTGGGTGTCCCTTGTTTCTGAAGGAATGGAGTATAGATGATGTTTTATCAGTCTTTTCAGAGCTTCTTTGTTTTTATCTAATCTAGATTATGGAGAGATCAGAAATTCTTTTTTGTCAAACACTGAAACACTGAAACACCGTGTGTGTTTTATTACAGTTGACCAGTTTTGCTACGGTTGCAGGAAAGTGGCTTCATTAGCCATCTGTAGATTAATGACACACTCACACTCGTATTCTGTGTATGAAGCTCCGCTGGGAAACCCGCCAGCGTATTTATCAGTGTTACTGAATTACAGAAATAACACACACCTCACTCAGATGATTAAAAAAGCATGCTACAGGCTCATCATCTCGAAGAACCTGTGGAGAAACAAATATATGGCCATATTTGCTCTCTGTCTGTATAATCAGATAAAAAATTTAGTGATCCCTAATGCTCATATTCCCTGTTTCTCCTGGTTTTCCTCAAGGATTTTCTGGTTTCATCCAAGATTCCAGAGAATGTGCTATGGATGAACTGATGGCTGTGATACAACGTGATTTGAGAATAAAGGTGTAAATAATGTACTCAATACCATCTTTTCCCAGTAGCCCCACATGTCACTCCCAGTAATCCCACATTATCCCACACCTGACACCCAGTATCCCCACACCATTCCACACCTCAATCCCAGTATCCCCACACCATTCCACATCTCACTCCCAGTATCCCTAAACCCTCCACACCTCAATACCAGTATCCCCACACCATCCCACACCTCAATCCCAGTATCCCCACACCATTCCACACCTCACTCCCAGTATCCCCACACCATTCCACATCTCATGCCCAGTATCCCCACACAATTCCACACCTCACTTCTAGTATCCTCACACCATTGCACACCTCACCCGAGTATTCCTACACCTCACTCCCAGTGTCCCCACACCCCACTCACAGAATTCCAACACCATTCCACACCACACCCCTAGTATCCCCTTACCTCTCTCCAATTTATCCCCACACCCCCACTCCCAGTATTCCCCCAGTATTCCCACATCTTACTACAATTTATCACCACACCCTACTTCCAGTATCCCCACACCCTTCCACACCTCATTCCAATATTTTCACACCTGTTCGATGTATGTAGAAGTGGAAAGTGGTAGTTAAGTGGGTAAGCTCTTAAACCTTGGTCAGAAGGTCATGCAGCTACCACTGATAGGTCCTTGAACAAAGCCCTAAATCCTAATTTGCTCAGCTGTATGGGCGCTCTGAATAAGGGCACTTTCCAAAGGCAGTAGAAGTTTGATTAAAGTTTTCTACTTTTTAAGCCCTTCCTCATTTCAGTCTTTTATTTATTTATTTCTCATTTATTTCCATTTCGATTGCCATTAAGCTGCTTGTGGATTGTCACTCTGTCTGCATACCAGGTCCCTCCTCATCTGTATTCCCAGGGATTCATAATCACTGTATGCAGGACATGTAGAGGTTAAGACCCAATAATGAGGTCCTTTTAAACACACAGCCAGGGTATACTGCTGACATTTCAGGTCTGTGTGATCAGTAATGATCGGTAGTGTCGATATCACTGACTCACCCTAGCAAGAAACTCATGAGTGACAGTTGCATACTTAATGAGGGCATGTTCAATTTGCATTACAAATCTAATCTAAATAATTGATTCCCTGTTTATTCTAAGTGTCGGCGGAGATGAACCCAACTCTCAATCAGAATAAAAAATTCATTATTATGTGATCAAAACGGAAATCTAAAAGTTTTAGTGGCTTGGTGTGTCATGATGTCTTTCAGCGTGCTTCCTGGAAGGAAAATAAACTTGTGGAATCAGCAAATCTGCGCTGCTTTGAAGTGTGGATTCCTGTTATAGTTCTGTTGGACTTCGGAATTCGGTTGTGATGCTTTGAAGCCGGGGTTAAAAACATTCTATTTTCCGCTTTAGATCTTATTTAGCAGACCAATACAAGTGGGTTAGTATTAATCAACATTCTTCAGAGGCTTAGACATTTATAGCAGCTCTATTTCTCTGCTTGCTAAATAAATTCTACTCTACATAAATGCTTTAATGAATAGAAAGTTTCACTTCATTAAATCTTTACTTCTCTTTCTTCAACTCCTCATGGAGGATTCCCAGACATCCTCAAACCAAATATAAGAGCTAATCGCTCCAACCCAAGTGTGCCCCAGGGTTCTTTATCCACTAGGACTTGGCAGATTCAGCTCTACTGGGAGGATATAGTACTGTAACTACTACAGAACTAGTTACTGCCAGATCATCAAGCTCCTCACCGTGTGAAGGAACCCAAGGGATGCCCTGGGGAACCCTGCAGGGGAACCTCATTTCCCCTGCCTATACTCCAAACCTTAGGTTTTCTACCTACTTTCCAACCTTCTAATATTTGGACAGCATCAGAGTTGTTGTTATTTCATTAATAATGATTTGACTGTAAAGCCCCAGTGTTCTAACCTTCATGGTTCAAGATACTTCCATGATGAAAGTGTTTATAGATGTTAGTGATTCTCAGGGTGATGCCACCAAGATCTGAGTAGAAAGTGGTGGGGGTCATCCTAATAACCACCATGCACCCCTTTCCAGATTAGGTTCACCAGACTGGAGGCAGACCTGAAGCTGGTGTCGAAAGGAGAACACCTCAATGACAACTTTTCAGAATCAGCCTGAAGTCACATGGAACTATGGTGCATCACTTCGTCTGTGGAGAAATTAAAACAATGTGTAGAGAACTTGACCCATCCTGGAACTATGCTCTCTAAAGTTGACATTATGTTACAGTATATGTGTTTTATTACAGCTACATCCACATTCACAGACTTCTTCAGACATCGATATATAATTACACCCTCTCAAATTTTGTGTATGAAGCTCGGCTGGGAAACCCGCCAGTGGATTTATCAGCGTTATTGAATTACAGAAATAACACACAACTCAGATGATTAAATAAACATAAACCTTCAGGCTCATCATATCGAACTTGCAGATAAATATGTTTTCTATTTTTGCTCTTTGTCTGAGTAATGAGATAAAGAATGCAATGAAACTTCATAAACTGGTAACTTACTCTTATTCCCTACGTTCTTCAGTTTCCTTCATGTGTGCATACGTTTATTCCCACTTCACTCTCAATATTCCCACACCTCACTTCCAGTATTCCCACACCTCACTTCTAGTATTCTCACCCCTCATTTCCAGTATTCCCACACCTCACTCCCAGTATTCCCACAGCTCACTTGCAGTATTCCCACACCTCACTATCAATATTCCCACACCTCACTTCCAGCATTCCCACACCTCACTTCTAGTATTCTCACCCCTCATTTCCAGTATTCCCACACCTCACTCCCAGTATTCCCACAGCTCATTCCAGTATTTCCACACCTCACTCCAAGTATCCCTGCCTCACTCCCAGTATTTCCACACCTTACTTCCAGTATTCCCACACCTTACTCCCATTATTCCTGCCTCAGTCCCAGTATACCCTCGCCTCAGTCCCAGTATTCCCACACCTCACTCCTAGTATTCCCACACCTCACTCTCAATATTCCCACACCTCACTTCTAGTATTCTCACCCCTCATTTCCAGTATTACCACACCTCACTCCCAGTATTCCCACACCTCACTCCCAGTATTCCCACACCTCATTCCAGTATTCCCACAGCTCAACCAAGTATCCCTGCCTCACTCTCAGTATTCCCACACCTTACTTCCAGTATTCCCACATCTCACTTCCAGTATTCCCACACCTCACTCCCAGAATTCCCCACCTCACTCCCAGTATTCCCTCCTTACTACCAGTATTCCCAGGTTAAAGTCTAAATCACCAAATTGAATGAATAAAGAAATTGATTATTTACTTTCCATACATTTTATTTTCTTGATTTCATTATGATTTATATGCTTCATTTTTGTTCTGTAATTAATTTATACACCTTCTCATGTTTTGTTTTGTTTTGTTTTAGTATAATTGTATGTGACACTGGTTCAAATGTAATCCTAATTTATTTGATTTGTTTACTTATGTTTATTTTTTATATTTAGCTGTATACTAAAATCTGCATGTTTAAAACATTTACCTGCATCTCTATTTACATTTTTTATCCAATAATTTACTTACACTCAAACCCGGGGTCTGGAAATGACTCACATGGAATCATCTGTAGATAATTTTCTATATTCTATAATATTTTTATTATTAATATTATTCTTTTGTTTTAGCTATGGTGAAAAACGTAAACCAGGTGGGGAACGTTACTCATCCTAGAAGTGTGAGATGGTGATTTTGATTCATTCCATTCCAGTAACTCTGGAAAGAGTATGAAGTAGTTTTCGAAGCTGCAATAATAAAAACAAACAATAAAAGCCATCAGTCATTTTTATACATTTATGTACATCAAATTGTGCTATAAACAACAACATATAAGTGCTACACTTTTCAGACGGCATTGTTCTCCTTATTCTCTTCTTATTGGAAGGACAGAGAACTGAACAAGCCACATGCATCAATCAACCGAGTCGGCAGATTGTCATTCAGGAATGGCATTTACCAGTTTTTCTTTATTTTCACTTATGCAGAGCAATGACTTTTTCCAATATTTTCTCACCTGCTGAGTTTGACAGAAAAAGCGTGACATTTGAAATCATCAAACTTTCAGCCGACGTGTTGTTTATTGTCTAAAATTGTCATCTATCACTTCACATTCATAAACTGGGATTCTGCTTTGTGGGCGGATATATATTATTCATGAATCAGTTCCTACAATTGGTTTGGAACCAGTAGCAATCTTGTTCAGACGTTGCTCAGTAAGAGCTGTGTCTTTTTCTATGGTTACAACCAATCACACACTCATTTATACTCATGTGCTTTACAAACGGTGGGACTGCTCTTCAGATCTGCCCGATTCATCCCCTACCTCTGAAGGAGTTCTCTTCAAATGGAGACCAATCTGTGTGAGGATGGTTCCACATCAACAACCTAAAGTTCCATGAAGTTTGCTAAGCGACTAAAGAATCCAATTGAGGATGGATTTGGACTGGAATTCATATCAGCAGTCTGCTATAATGGTTCAGGAGCACAATTAGGATGGACAGTTCTCAATTTCAGCACCTATCACTGAACAGCTCACCTCAAGGTTTCTTTCTAATAAGTCTCAGGAAGTTTTTCCTTGCCATAGTCGACAATTAGGGAAAAATGTACAGGCACTAAACACACTAAACATTCTTTTATATAATCTTTTTTTTTCTTTGTCGCTTTGTCAAAGTTTTGGGGCTCCTAGTTTTAAGTCTTCCTAAGAATTTTTGCAGAAGAAGCACATATGGCCGGGGAACATCAGGTGTCCCAGTACTTCGTCCACACAGTGTAAACTTTAAGGTTTCTTATAGTGTTGTCAAAAAGCGCCGTGTTAAGTGTAATCCCACTTCATAGTTCCACTCAGTCGCTCTGTATTGCACTATAACTCCAACCTCATCATGATGCTGATGATCATGTGGGTGTTAAGTGGTTGCGAGTCACACTGATGAGAACTAGTGAATAAATGAGGAAAACAAAAAACAAAAAACAAAACGAAGCGGAGGAGCAACCTGCAGAGGAGGGCTGCATGCAAATGGCTTCAGAACAGATGGTGGTCAGCGTTTGTGATGCTCGACATTACCCGGGTGTCTGTCATTATTAGCTGAAAACCATGGAAAAAATGTAGGGAGAGAAAGAGAGAGAGAGCCCATGAGATGAACCTCCATGTCCCAGATTCCTTCTTTTGAAGATATGAGTTTTCCCGAATGCAGCCCCAGTGAGTGTCTCTCTCTCTCTCTCTCTCTCTCTCTCTCTCTCTCTCTCTCTCTCTGCTGTGTAGGCCCACTGTTCTTCTCTTTATATAGATCAGAATCTGACTGAACCCCTGCTGTTATCTTGCTGACAGGAATAAATGATACGAGTGTGAGAATATAGCCTGTTTATGAGCAGCAGGTCCTGCTCAGGCTCTGAAATATCAAAGGCGGTTAACACATTCAGGGGAAAAACCTATACATCATTTACACCAGGCTTTCAAATAAAACCTCTCAGTGGAGAAGATGAAGAGTAGATCGGGTTGGAAAGGTGGCGAGCTGAACACCTGGCCGTTTCGAAAAATGAATATATTACAGAAACTATGTGCTGACGCTCTTTCAGCAAAAAATCTCCCAAATAGAGTCATTTTTTCACCCCAGATACATTTATATTGATGGAATTGGGAATTCACTCTTTTCCAGCAGTGACACACTTTTCTCAGTTATACAGGATTTGAGAGTTATGGGCCTTGCTAAAGGGCCCCAGCAGTGGCAGCTTGATTATGCTGGGATTTGAACCCATGACCTTTCAATCAGGAATCCAACATCTTTCCACATCATACAGCCGTGGCCAAGGGGTTTGAGAATGACAGAAATAAATATTTTCACAAAGTCTGCTGTTTCAGTGTTTTGAGATGTTTCTATGGTATAATGTATTTCATAATTTTTGAAGGCTTTTTTTGACAGTTACATTAAGCTATTCTTTATGTTTTTACATTTACATTATTTGGCAGATGCCCTCGTCCTGAGCAACTTGCAATTATATACAACTGAGCAGATGAGGGACTTGCTTAAAGGTCCAGCAGTAGCAAAGCTTGGTGGAGCTGAGATTTGAACTCATGACCTTTTGGTGAGAAGTCCAACATCCTAACCACTGAGCTTTTTTTAATATTTATTTATTTATTTATTTAGGGGGGGGCAAATAAATGTTTTTCCCTTAATATTTAAAACATCATATTCATTTGAATAGACGTACTTACAATTTATTTATTTTTATAGATCTCTTATTTCTGTCATAGTTAAGTACAAATAATGATTTGCTTTTATGCGGATGAAACACTGCCTGCATGAAACATGCATTGTTTTAAACTCCATTTAAAGTCTATGTTCAAACACACAAGGAAAAACAAATCAATTCAAATATTCCGTTATTTTTTATGTTTTTGGTTTTGTTTGTTTGTTTAAGACGTTGACATGGTGACTAAATGAAACTTCTTGACTGGCTCTGGACGTGTCTTCTTCATGGTGGTGTCTTTAGAGGAAATTCTGGATGCGTTTTCCTCACAATTTCATCTTTGTTCGGGGGGGTTCCTGTTCCATTCCTGTAATGGAATTCCACAATTCCTCGTTTACATTTCCACAATCATGGGTCAGGCTAAACTCGTCCAAATTAAACAGATTACTGCATCACGTTTGTTCTTATAGATTGAAAAATACATGTTTATTTAGAAAAAATTCAGTTGCATTGAAATGGAGAAGAAAAATAACGCAGTCCTGAAAAGACTTGAAAATTAATTTGAACTTCACTCCTCAGTGAACACACAGGGTTCTAGAGAACTGAATCAATACACAATACACATAAAATAAGTCAATCTTACTGTAAACTCTATGATAAAAGTTTTGGGACACCAGACTTTCACAGCCATATGTGGTTCCTCTTCAACCTGCTAGAAGCACACCATTCTACATAAAGGTGGATGTACTAGGAGAGCCAAACCTGTTCCAGCATGACAATGCAAACCCTGTGCACAAATCCAGCTTTATGAGGATCTGCTTTTCATGAGTTGGAGTGGAAGATATCCTGCTTTAGAGCTCCAACCTTATTGGAATGAATGTGAGCACTGACTGCACCCCAGGCCTCCTCACCTCCTCACCTACATCAGTACCTGACTTAACCAATCTTTATGGCTGAATGAATCTCCACAAATCTCCACAAAATTTAGTGAAACATCTTTTCAGAACAGTGGAGGTTATTAGAAGAAGAAATGGAGATTAAATGTGGAATGGGTTGTTGAAAAAAACAACTAGTTTTAAAGACTGGTGTCTACAAACAAAATTGTTTAATTATAGATATTATATAATTACACTATAATTTTATATAATGTAAGTTTAAAACTGTTTTTTTATATCATTCGTAGGCTTTCTGAATTAAAATGTAGTAAAGGTGTACGATTGAAGATTCCGCACCTGCAAACATACATTTTAGTGCCTTTTTTGTTCCAGAAAGGGTTTTTGGTGTATCTCCAATTCATTAGTGTGCCTCATTAACTACAAGGAAGTACAAATTTGTTCCAGTTAGGCACGATTACCTTCTGGGATCGTTTAAGTGAAATGTCTAATTGTGCTGTTAATGCTTGATCATGTGATTTGAAAAGCTCTGTTAGGTAACCAGTTCTCTGACTTTTTTCCAGACCAGTTTTTCACTATTAGTTATATCAGTATTAATATTATACTATTTCCGATTTCTCCTCAAACAATTCAACTCAGTTCAGTATTTTACAAATAACACTTTCAAGAGTGGACATTGTTCATATGTAGCTTCAGAGGAGAAGATATATTACAAATATACATTTCAGCATCATGAAATCATCTCTATATGTTTATGAGCAAGTGGTGAATGGCAAAGAAAAAAAAAACGTAGACTTTAACAGCAAATAAACGTTGAGAGGAACCAAACTCCAAAAGGGAAGCCATCCTTATCTAGGTGCCACCAAATGTCTGTTTGACCAACTGACGACGTGCGTCACCACATCTGAGATTTCATCACGGACAGCGAGTTACAACAAAGAACAAAACCTGGAATCCACATGATCACTTCTGCACCCACATTACTCATCTTGTTTGGCTCCTGAAGACTTCACCTTCTTCCCAAAGACGAAGATGAAGCTCAAAGGTTACTGTTTGATAATGTGGCAGAGATCCATCATGAATCGCAGAAGGCAGTTGACACGCTTCGAATAAAAAGAAGACTTCCAGGACACATTCCAGAAGATTGTTTTGGAAGGTGATGGTGTGGAAACGTAGATAAATATAGTATTTTTTGCGTGTTTACTGGTGGACGTTCGATGCAGAACAGTTTATTCTGAACCACTTTACATCAGTACCAAAGTAAGAAAAATAAACCTTTTTCTTTTCATAAGCACAAATTGTGTTGTACCTCCTGAGAGCACCCAGCACTTTGTCCTGAACGCGCCTCTCATTTAGAAGCCATGGAGAAATGTTCTACACAAAGAGCAGAATGTAAACGCTTTCAGCTGCTTCCACTTTCCCTTTTAATTGCATTATGAATTCTCGGAATTTTCTGTTTTGTCCATAGTGAGCTCATTAAACGTGCCTGTTAAACCACATTTCTCCAGCTTTCTCTCATTACATCTGGAGTATCCAGTCTTCCAGTTGTCTCATGAGGACGTCCAGATGGTTTAAAGTTCAAATCTTTTATTAACAAATGTGGAAGAGTTGAACTCATAGTGCATTTTCCAATTAGTAGCTAACTCCCTTACCTTCGGGATTCCCTGGAACTCGAATACTACATAAATCTGAAAAAACGATCCACCCCTGAAATATTACAGTGCTTTATGACACTTGCACCACTATTTAGCCAGCTATGATACAGTGCTACTGGAGCACAGAGGGTTAAGGGCCTGGCTAAAGGGCCCTAAAATGGCCTTAACCATTAAGCTACCACCTCCGCAGACAAACAAAATGAACCCCCTAGCCTAGTATTTAAAAAAGTCATACTGATATACCCCCATGTCCCTTCTTGCACATGTCCAAACCATCTCAATCTCACCTCCTTTACCTTGTCTCCAAAACGTCCTACATGTGCTGTCCCTCTAATAAACTCATTTCTAATCCTGTCCATCGTCGTCACTCCCAACAAAAAAATCAACATCGAAACAAGTCATAGAACAATCCGGAAATTTCACACCGTCATTCTATCATTGTGGGGTTTTTTCCTTTGATGTTACTTTCTCTCCGAATAGTCTCTATAATAAAGACATATTGTTCCTTTAATTCAGGGCAAAGTCAAGAAGTCTGAGTTTTGCCGAACGCCATCCCTCAGGAAATGTTTCCTTTTTTGTAATGAATGCATTTTCTATTAATTGTATTTTTTTTGTGTGACACGTAATTGCTCTTATAAAGGCCATCAGTGTGAATCAGGGAAAGCGTGGGCAATCAGCGTGCTCCGGAGAGCTTCTACCGCCGCTGTCGCTCGAACCACTCGTACCTCTCTCGATGCAATTAAATAACGAGCCGCTAGTCATCTGCCTACATTGTGATTTAAAGCCCCGAACAAGAAATTACTGGTGTATTTCAGACGCGATTGTAATCAGACGATCCTGCGACTAACGCCACTCTGAGAAACTCTCAGAGTGAAGGAGGTGATGCAGAAAGGCAGCGCTGCATTTAATGCAAACAAGAGAGATAAATAGGACCATTTTTTCATGTCCATGCAACAAGAGACGATATTTCCTGAGAAAGGTCAAAGGAAAACAGCCAGACTGATGTGTGCTGAGAGAAATCTTGAATTACCTGCTACAAAACATCTCAAAACATAAGAACATTCGTAGGATTTGTCCAATCTTTAGAATTCTTATTTTTATACAGTCTTTGCTATGTATATGGGCAAATAATTAGCAAAAGCTTTTGGACACCTTCTTTTTGAGCATCTTATCAATTTGGTCTTATAATAACCTCCACTCTTCTGGGAAAATGTTCCACTAGATATTTTAGAGTTCTAGCACATCTAGAGACATCCTATACAACTGTGAACCTTAAACTTCTTGATTACCATATGAGGGAAAAACCTCATATGACTGGAAAGGTCTGGTCCACCAATACATTTAGCAACATAGTGTAGCTTTTACATGTTAAGATCCTGAAAAGTGAATTTTGATCATCTTAACTTCATGACTTAGGGTCATAATGTTCTACAGTGAGTGGTGAGAGCTGTCCAAACCATTTCTTGAACAGCCTTATTAACTCTGGGAAACATCTACCAGGACATTAGGAGAGCAATCAATATCATCAAGATGATGATCTCCCTTATCGCAGTCATTTCACATTCCCACCATCAGGCAGATGCTACAAGAGTGTTAAAGCGAGAACTTCAAGACTAAAAAAACAGTTTTAATTCACAGCACATCAGGCTTGTGAATGCCACCCATCCACTGCTGCTCCCTCCATCAATGCAGGGACAAGATCACCTCCTGAATCTAAGAATCCTTTTTCCCCCTATGGTAAGTGTGAAAACAGTGTATTTTCTTTTCTTTTCTTTTTTTTTTTTTGAGAGAGAGACACCTGCATGATTCTATGCAATAAACCCAGTCATGAAACGGTATTAAATGCCTTTGACCAAGCAAATATAAAATGTTAAATGTCAAGATGGTTCTCTTTATTCTCAATTGAAAAATCCTCCCTTTAGCATGAAGAACAGCTTTACCCACTTTCAGCACCTGGACAGTTCTCTTAACATTCAGCTGAAATACTTTGCAGTGCCTCGTAATAAAACTTACCAAAGATGTTCTTCACTACAGATTTCTTTATGATCCAGTTCATCCCAGACTAGTTCAATAGGATTTAGGTGCAGTGACTCGGTGGGTCGTTCCATGATAGATGACACACCAGATGACTTTTTGCTCTGAGCCGCAGTCCAGATAGAACTGAAGTATGGTGTTGAAGTATGGAATGGGAGTCATGTTGGTTCAGAATTCCTTTCACTTTCCAGAACCTTCCCTCCTCCAAAACAACCGCAAACCATTCAACTTCCACATAAATGTGTGAGTGTGGGGGTGAGGGAGTCTGATCACATCTTCTCTCCTGTTCTCTTTCTTACACAAGTTCTTCTGTTAGAGACAAAAACATCCCGTTTGGACTCCACAGAACTTTCTTCCACTCCTTCAAATGTCCAGTTCTTGTGTGTTTTTGCGTTTCACCGAGTTTGTTGGATAGGAACAAAAGGAACATGCATGTGTCTCTCAAAATCCATAAAAGATAAAAGATTGTCAGGCTTTTCTAATGTGAAGTTTACTCGAATGGTAATTTAAACAAAACAAAAAAATGGCAATATACAGATTTTTCTGGCAGTGTAGGTGTTTTCTTTTTTATTATTTCTTCTTTTTTTATTACACCCACTTTTCTGTGTTTCACCTCATCCTTCACCTCACATAACTTCAAACCGGATGATATCACCCTCTTCGCTTATCCGATACAAAACACACTGGAAATGATATCACATTTGCCTTCTGGCACGTGTGAATGTATTAGACAGATGACATCCGGGCCTTTTAGAGGGATCAGGGTAATAACAGTGAGAGAAACTACAGACGTCTTCTAACCCACCGAAGCCAAGAGCACCGCTATCGCCTTCCTTTATTTTCTTTGAAGATGTGGAGGTGGAGGTCTTTGAAGTGTGACTGATGAAAAACATGATATGAACAACTGAAAGGATCGGGGGTTGAGAGGGGGGGGGGGTGGAGAAAAACTCGCTACAAGAGTTTTTTCTACTGGGAGATCAGTGGAGATAAAATTTTATGAAAAAAATCTTGCCTTGTTGTGTATTTCTGCTGAGGGAACCAATTCACCTGAACAAGATAGAGTTAGAAAACAGGTTTTGTTCTTCTACCAAAATGTCTGGAACCTGATTGGGTCAAAAGGTGTTTTCAAGGTAGAAATTGTGATAATAGCAACAGCTTATTCATAGCGACGTACTGCTTCACCTAAAGCTTTATACACTATATGGGCAAAATTTGTGGACACCTGTACATTACATTTTTGTTTTAACATCCCATTCCACATTTAGTCACTATTTGCTCTTCTAATCTAAAGGTCCACTATTCTGGAATGATGTTTCAGTTGTGAGAGTTCACTAAGCCATAAGAGTTTTACTTAAGTCAGGTGCTAATTTTCAATAGCGTTGGAGTTCTATAGCAGGGGATCTTCAACTCCAACTCCTGGAAAGCAGATCTATAATGGAGTTCCTACAATTGTGTGCCTCCAACCTTGTGGGAACAGTTTCTTGAAGTACCACATATGGATGGATTTTCGGTGCTGAGGATGTTTCCCTTCTGAGTCTGGTTCCTCTCAAAGTTTCTTCCTCATGCCATCTCCAGAGAGTTTTTCCTTCGCCGGTCGCCACTGACTGGCTCATTAGGTATAAGTGTACAGTTCTAAGGAATAAACTTATAGGCACTAAATTTATACAAACTTTCATAAAACTTTATACCTATTTATTCTCTGTAAAGCTGCTTTGAGAAAATGTCCATTGTAAAAAACACATAAAAAAAAAAGAATTGAATTGATTATGGCAGGGAAGTTAGGTGTCCCAATATTTTTGTAACATGTATGAAAGGAGACTCCAGTGCCAGTGCTTTGTGAGAGAGAAAACACTGAAAACATAAAAATAAAGATGGTACACTGTTCTAGAATAAAAATAAATTGGCGATAAATAAGTTGCCGATTTTTTTTGCGTATTATGGGCTGTTATGGGAAACTACCCAACTTTAGAGTGGTAACTCGGCTTTACTGTATCACCCCCCAACCCACATCCCAAACCACCCCACCCACACACACACACACACACACTTTATCAGGGTTTTTTTTTTTTTTTATAAATATTACTTATTATACCGAATAAAACCCGATTCCTTTGGCAAACATAAATAAAAATACATAAATCTGACAGGAAATAATTACAGTCCAAAGAGATCATCACAAATTCGCTCTCTTCCATAAAAATCTCGTAAAAAGCCTTTTCCCGCATTCACTGTGTTTGTTTCTCCACAAAAATGTTTTTTTTTTTTTTTTTTATGTTCTATTTTCTGGGGTTTTCTGAATCCCGTTTTTATCACGTCTCATTAAACTGATGTTTCATTTCCTGCCGGCTTTGTTCTGTTCTTTTCCCCGGTTGTGCTTATTGCCCCTGTGTTGTATTCAATCTCCCATACACGTCATAAATAACGCTACAGTATCCCCTACAAACCCCCCCCTCAACCCCACAGGCCTTTTCCTTAGCATTAGCGATGATGAACGATCTGCGTTCCGGCCGTTTGTGGAACGACATTGTCATCTTTATTTACAAGCCTAACCTTTGTTTCCTGCTCGGCGTTCGCCTTTGCTTTGCCTGCCGAGTAAACATTCGCCGCGCAACGAGTCTCTGCTGGGACATAATGCAGGATAACGACAGGAAGTCATGTTCTGTTCAGAGAAATTTGCACTCCATCGCGATGCGCGCTCGTTTCGGCAACGCCGCAGAGCTGTTGGTGGAATTAAAAGACGGAGCTCCAGCACGCTGAGCCCTGAGGCTCATTACTGGCGCTGAGGAACAGTGGAGCTTTTTAATGGCTTTTCACACTTTTCACCGGAATAAAATGGTTAGATTGGTGTTGAGAGTCTTGTTTTTCAACCCAAATGCTTATTCCACTGCATTATATTCTGCATTATATCAAATTTCGAAATACACGTTGGGAAAAAACCTTTAAATTCATTCGTGATATTATTGTTGCGTTTTGTGTTCAGCTCATTATCATTGTTGGAACAAACTCTTATTTGAGACACACAATTGCATAAGATGTCATTGTATGCGAAGGCATGAAATATTCCTTTCACTTAAACTACGAGACTCAAATCTGTCATGACAATGACCCTGTGCACAAAACCAGCTCCATGAAGATCTGCTTTACATGGGTTGGATATGGTGGAAGATCTCCTGCTATTTCTGATTATGGATCTTCTTAACTCACAACAAAATTCTAATTATCTTTAGCAGACGTCCGTATCCACAATGACTTACATTTATCTAATTCATACAAGTGAGCAGATATAGGGTTGAGGGCCTTGCTCAGGGGCCCAGGAGTTGACTGGAATTTGAAGCCAAAGTCCGATGCGCTACCACTAAGCTACCACATCTCCATCGGTATTTACCCCCTCTTTAAAGGTTCTGTGTGGAGGTTTACTTACCAGAATAAAGAATGCCAGGATCTGACCTTGAACCTCCACTAGAGGCCCTTCTTATTTAGGTCTTTGTTGTCTTGTGTCTTTTTGGCATTCTGTGCAGCAATTTGGAGCTGGAAGACCACCATTTTCTTTCAGTGTATACTGCATTGGCAGTATATGGTTGAAATTACAAAGACACTTACCTGAGTATTCCTTTCATAATGTGTTTGTATGCCAACTCTGTATGTTAATTGCCATTTGTGCCACCTGTGGAAAATTTCTCCTGTGTGTACACAATGCTCTTCAAATTCCTCGCCTGGTGTGTAACATTGCCTGAAGTTTGCCTTGTTTTCCAGCTTATTAAACTTTGTGGATGACCTTTTGTTCCCTTGCTTTTTTCTCTTTGCATTTTCAGACCATGGACTTTGAGGATAACCTTTGGCTTTCTATTTTTTTGCCATTTTTGCTTTTTTGGACTTCAACCCCTTATGAGAGTCTGTCTTTGCATTTGGATTTACTACTCTCCCAATGGCCTAACAATAGTGTCTAAATTTTGGGTCTCCAAATTTCTGCATTAGAAAAAAGTTTCCTTTTTTCTGGAGGCCTTTTTTGCAAGCTACGAACACTTAAAGAACCAGTTTAGAAAGTAGGCATGAACAAGGTAAGGTACACTTTGATTTAAAGTATTTACTGTTCACTGGACAAATAAAGAAAGAATAAAAACGTTCTCTGTCAGTTCCTTGTAGATTCATGTGATCGTTTGCTTTGTAAATTAAATAACAGACTACATTTATTACAGCTTATTTAGTAATAAAGAAATAGAAGTAGGACCAGTGTTAATCCAAGTATTTGAAATACAATAAAAAATTAAATCACTAGACTTTGGCCAAATTATTATTATCACTTCTCCTCCAAAGCCTTCACACAAGATTGTTATTAATGTTCACTTTATTTTTCCTGAGCAAACATCCATATTTCTCAAACCTCGAGACTCATTAATGTGTTTTTCTCAGCACAGTGATTTCTCAGATGAAACCCAGAGCCCCAGCTGTGCATGTGGAGGATGGGTTGGATGTACAGAAGGGACCCAATTTAAAGCAGAGGGTCAGTGACTCCGAGACTGAGGGAGGCAGTGTGGTTATCACAGTGAGGGTGAAAAGAGTACACCTCCACGCTCTCTCAGTGTGCTTTAATTGCTCGTCAGAGATTTCAAGAAGTAATCAGCCTTTCAAGCAACTAAGACCTGACCCTCACAGAGAAAGGGAACACCTTCATTTTAGATTTTTTTACTTAAATAAAACCTGTTTGTACCCCCCTACCAACCCTCAATTCTTGCACAAGACAAACATCTTTTCCTATTTTTGCTACCAAGCTAGTGTTCAGATGCGCTTGACCATTTACTACATCAACATCTCTATGGACGTTGCTGATCCTGTAAGAACTGTATGCTGCAATGCAAACAATAAGCCCTAGTTCATGAGTGACATCAAGGTCTTCTGAACCGCAATGTCCTTCCACCCATGGTCATGGCACCCCAGGTGTGTGAAGAGCTAAGGAGGCTTCATCCCAGCAAAGCAACTAACCCAGATGGAGTATCACCATGACTACTAAAGGCCTGCATGTTGAAGCTGGGAGACCATTTAATCAGAGTCTGGAACAGTAGAAGATCCCCTGACTGTGGAAACATCCTGCATTATCCTAGTTCCAAATAAACCATACCTTGGAAAGCTGAATGACTTCAGGCCAATTGCTCTGATGTTTTCATGTAATGAAGACCAAGGCGAGGGTGCTGCTACACCACGAGGCCACAGGCCCACCAGTCACTCGACCCTCTACAGTTTGCATACCAGGAGAAGGCAGAAGTGGAGAATGCCATTATTACATGCCTGAAAGGCAGACCTCAGTATGTGCAACTGGGGGACTTCAGGTCTGACACTGTGGTCAGTAGTACGGAAAAGCCACAGGGGACTGTGCTCTTTCAGGTTCTGTTCATCCTGAACACATCGGACTTCCAATATAACTCAGAGTCCTGCCACGAGCAAAAGTTCGAAGACAACACTGCTATTGTCGGCTGTATCAGGAGTGGACAGGAGGAGGAGTACAGGAAACTGATCCAGGACTTTGTTGCATGGTGTGACTTCTACCACCTGCACCTTAACACCACCAAGACAAGGGAGATAGCGGTGGACTTCAGGAAGCCCAGGCCTCAACCAGGGCTTGTGACTATCAAGGGTGACTGTGTGGAGTTTGCAAAGGTTTACAAATACCTGTACAGCTGCTACAGATATTCTATCCGACTGTTGTGGTAAGTGCCCTCTTCTATGCAGCAGTGTGCTGGGGAGGCATCATCAAGAAGAGGACGCCTAATGTCTGGACAAGATGGTGAGGAAGGCGGGCTCTGTTGTGGACTCACAGCTGGAAAGCCTGACAGCAGTGGCAGAACCTCAGGTGGATCCTCTCCATGCTTCAATGTGTCTCATTAATTTCACTTAGAGGGAAAAAGTCAGTGTTGAAATTCCTATCTGTTCTGGACTGTACTACACACTGTACACTATGCACCTTAACACTCCGGTTTGCACAGGACTTATTAAAAAACACTCGTTTTTTGTACAGGTCTTCTTAAACTTAAACTTAAGTTCAGTATCTATACATTTTTTTTGGATTGATTGCATGCCTTATTGACTATGTTTTTAGATACTGCTGGAATTTGTACATTCCCTATTTGGATGAATAAAGTATCTGTCTGTCTGTCTGTCTGTCTGTCTGTCTGTCTGTCTATCTAGGATCTAGAGAATTTCAGGGAAACAGGTTCTGAAAGGAGCATTGGGATACTGGAATGACTGTGAATCAAATACCTACAAAGACATAAAGAATAAAAAGGAGTAATTTCACTTTTTGAAGGTTATATAGTAACCTACATCCAACATGTCAGTTTGTTTTGATTTCCCTCATGCTATCATGTCCTGAAGCAAATCTACTGATCAATTTTGTCTTCCTTATTTTCGTGCAGGTTTGAAGTTTGAAGGACAGGTTCATATTTCTGACCTGAGTTGTCTATGGAAACCTTGTCAGTTTTGTTGGTGGAAACGAGATCCAGGATATCAATCAGTTTACACCTTTGTTCTTAATGGAAAGGTTTTAAAAGATACACACTCTCTGAAATCGTTTTCTGGTGCAAACAGAATGACCTGTGCCTCATCTGCTCTGAATGCAATAACTGAGATCTTGTGTTGTATTTGTGTCTGTGAAGATTCTCAGTCATCCAGGTGCAGTTATCTGAAAGTAATATTTGGAATTTGAGTCATGTCAACTGGACTTGTGGATTACTATCTGTCATGCCAACTATCTGGTTGGATTGAAATGTTTTGCTACTCATCCAAGCATCTCTTTTAGTCTAATGGAAGTTGGCAGGATTCCGTAGATTTGTATGCTCCATGGTCGGGGATCCTCCACTCCCTGGTGGGTGAGAGTGAGGAGGGAGGTGTTAGGATGGAACTACCCCAGAATCAGAGTAAGGGAAAAGTGTGATTTGGCTTTTCTGGTGGATGTGTCAAGAAGTCTTGATCTTCTTGGGCATGTATAAGAGTGCAGCATAAAAAAAAGGAGACAAGTTGTGTCAACAGAATTCCACCTCTGTTGAGAGAAGGATTTTCCATCTGGACATAGATGGCCTCCTTCACTCCTTTCTCAAACTATTTCTCTTCACTGTCCAATACATTTTCGTCCTCAAAAGTGTGCTATTTACATTTAAGACATTTGGCAAACACACTTACCCAGAGTGTTTTGATCCAGAGTCCAATCACTTAACCACTAAGCTACCACCTCATCTGTCCTTCAAATGCAGGTACATTGCTGATTCTGTTCCTGAGGTGTTCATCTGCATGACATAACTTCCAGATGTCATATTTGTCTATATAATTGCCAAATTCTCCAATCTGATTGGTCCAAAGGTGTTGATTCATTTTGTACAAGCACAACAACAATTTATACAGTGCCCTCCACAATTATTGGCACCCCTGTTTAAGATGTGGTCGTGGACTTCTAAAAATTCTCCTTTTTTTTAAAACAACATAGAACCCAAATGCAAAAAAAGAGAAAAATCCAACCTTTCATTTAAGTACATTACTTTGGTGGTAAAAAAAATTCATACATTTAGAATAAAAAAAACCTTGAAATCATGTGTCCCACAATTATTGGCACCCCTAACAATTCCTCTGAAAAATTAATTTTTTTTTTTTTATATATATATTTTTCTGTAGTTGCTAAGGTTGGTCAGGGTATCTAGGGACTTTTAATTAGTAATTCATGATTTCCTGTTTCCCTGGGGTATAAATATGACGTGACACAGAGGCCTAATTCTCTTACCCATTTGTCAACATGGCAAAGACAAGAGAACACACCATTCAAGTAAGGCAGATGTGTGTCGACCTTCATAAGTCAGGCAATGGCTACAAGAAAATAGCCACTCGCCTTAACTTGCCGTATCTACAGTCAGAGGAATCATTAAGAAGTTTAAAACAACTGAACAGTGACAAACAAGGCTGGAAGAGCTCCCAAGTTTATCTTGCCACAACGCACAGTGAGGAGGATGGTAAGAGAAGTAAAAAAATTTCCCAAGCTCACCGTCACAGAATTGCATCAAAGAGTGGCATCTTGGGGTCACAGAGTCTCCAAAACAACCATCAGACGCTCTCTACATGCCAACAAGCTGTTTGGGAGGCATGCAAGGAAAAAGCCTTTTCTCACTAACACTCACAAACGTAAACATCTGGAGTTTGCTAAGCGGTACTGGGACTTCAACTGGGATCGTGTGCTTTGGTCAGATGAGACTAAGATTGAGCTTTTTGGCAACAAACACTCTAAGTGGGTTTGGCGAATGAGTATGCCGAAAAGCACCTCATGCCCACCGTGAAGTATGGTGGAGGATCTGTGATGCTGTGGGCCTGTTTCTCTTCCAAAGGCCCTGGGAACCTTGTTAGGGTGCATGGCATTATGAACGCTTTGAAGTACCAGGATATTTTAAATAAAAACCTGATGGCCTCTGCCAGAAAGCTGAAGATGGGTCGTCATTGGATCTTTCAGCAGGATAATGATCCAAAACATGTGGCAAAATCTACACAAAAGTGGTTCAGCAGTCACAAACTCAAGGTCCTCCCATGGCCATCTCAGTCCCCAGACCTCAACCCAATCAAAAACCTGTGGGGCGAGCTAAAGAGAAGAGTGCATAAGAGAGGACCCAGGACACTGGATGATCTAGAAAGATTGTGCAAAGAAGAAGGGTCAAAAATCCCTCTCTCTGTGTTCTCCAATCTTGTGAAATGTTATAGGAGGAGATTAAGTGCTGTCTTGTTGGCAAAAGGAGGTTGTACAAAGTATTAACATCAGGGGTGCCAATAATTGTGGCACACATGATTTTAAGTTTTTTTTTTTTTTCTAAATGTGTGATTTTTTTACCACCAAAGTAATGTACTTAAATGAAAGGTTGGATTTTTCTCTTTTTTTGCATTTGAGTTCTATGTTGTTTTAAAAAAAAGGAGAATTTTTAGAAGTCCATGACCACATCTTAAACAGGGGTGCCAATAATTGTGGAGGGCACTGTAGATGCTATAAGGTAAATTTACATTTATGCTTATTGGCTAATGGTTATCATTTAGAGCAGCATACAATGATCTTTTTATACAATTGAGTAGTTGAGGGTTGAAAGCATTGCTCAAGGGCACAGCTCTGGCAGCTTGATGGCAGAACATCATTTGAACGACATTTAACTTTTCATGCCAATGTCCCACATCTTAATCATTGACCTACAGTACCATTTCCCATAACTGACAACAGAATCTTCTACAGAAGTTCTACAACATTGTATGCAATGATAATGCAATAAAAAGCATTGAAGCCATTTGGCAGATACCCCCTTATTTAGAGCAACTTATAAAGTAGAAGCTTCATGGTGCTGGAATTTGAACTAAAACCCCTCTGATCAGAATTTCAGCATTTTTACCACTGAGCTACCACTTAGCTTTGGTTCTCTGACTTTTTACGTATGAGTACAAATTTGTTCAATTCTATTAATAAAACTCTATAATTAGCATCAGCAGAAGGTGCAGAGGTATAACAGAAATTTGATAAGGGATCTGTATATGTGCTGTATTAGGTAAATAATTGTCGTCGTCTGGTGGTAGTTCGGACTCCACTTCATCACACATGTACTGTATGGTTTCAAGTCTCCTGAGCTCTCAGTCGATCTGGTTAAAACTCAACTTGAACCCGGTCAATTCAGAGGCAATTGCTGGGGATGGATTAGCACAATCCCAAAGTTTTGTAGTGCACTTAAAGAGATTACAGCAGCTAGCACAGGAGCTAATCCTATTAAAGCAGAACACATGTTGAACCCCTTGTTCCTTCTGCTCCCTCTTTGACTGGCTGAATGTTTAATGACTCTGGAATTCATTAAGGTCAGATATTCTGACCGTGACACTGCAAGATACTGCTCCTTTCAGCTAATAGCATGCTAATGAGGACAACGGCACTTTTCCACAGGGTGAGAAGTCACCGAAGCCTTGCTGAGGCATGATAAAGTGTGACCCTGTGTGGTTTGACAGCCTTCTGAAAGTACATTATTCATTTGTACCTTTTACACCTAATTGGATAAACTTTTCCCATGCAAGGTTTTTGCCTATGAAAACTGCTTTGATTACTTTTCGCTCGCTTGCGTCCACCCGCTGTGCCGACACGGACTTGGACTCGCTGCAGGTTGCGCTGGAAATGTTTACTCACCAGGTGGTGAAGAGGATGAGATGAAGGTCTAGAATATGTCCATCACTTGGTTGACAAGAAGCTCAATTTAACTTGACTGAATTGAGATGCTCACTGAGAGACGCTCACTGAGAGACGTTTACAGTTATATGATGAGAGACAATTGTTGTTGTGCTTCTTTTTACTGGAAAATAAAAAAAAGAAACAGTTACTTTTAGTTTCAGTTAGTTAGGACAAAAAAAGGCACTGACATGTTCTTCAGACTGCCTTAGAACTGCACAAGTCTCCAACGATGTACAATTAAGAAATTGAATTTCATACAACAGTCATTAAGTTGAACCTCTGATGAATTCAGAAATAATTCAGAGATGCTCATACTGAAAACTCCTTGTTACAGATTATGGAACTGTCCAATTTTTTTTTCAAAATGATTCCTTTAAGGGTCTGGCCACAGTTATTGCCACAGTTCTTTGCTCACTGCCTTTTGCACCTGTGTAGCTACTTGATCCTAGTGGCCACTAGAATCAAGTGGCCTGAGCGAGGTGTAAGTGTACAGAACCTGCAGATGACTGGCTTTTTGACCTCCGCCAGAGGACCAGCAACAAGACATTTGATGCCTCAAGGCTGTGTTGTGTGCATTGGAGTACGCGTCGAGAACTGAGTTCCGACATACGTCACTATTCTAGGTAAAGCTGCTTTTGTGGGTGGTCTACCACTCCTTTGCATACCTGGACCACCTCAGAGACATTGGGACAATGAAATTGGGGTAACCCATCAATGTGTCCGTGCCCACTGGAAACTTTGGAAACACCATGTCTGTGATCTACAACACAATTAGGAACATCATTCGTGCTTTTAATCATAACTGTTTGGTCTCTGACTTGGCCAGAGGATGTACTTTCTCCACCAACAACAAAAGCACAAGCTCCCCAAGAAGCTCCCCCAAGTTGTTCAAATTCTACAGGGCCACCACTGTGTGCATCAATCACTGTCTTGTGTTGACTTTGCCACCCAAATAAACAAGCTTTGAGTTCAGAAACTACAGAAGTTATGTCGGCAGAGACCAACTTGACCTCACTCCAGGACCTGTACATGCCCAGTGTCAGGAAACAGGCTGGGAGAATGCTGAAGGACCCCTGACACCTTTCTGTTCCATCTCCTTCCCTCTGGCAGGCAATACAGACTGATCAAACCAGGGAGAGCCAGACTCCAAAATAACTTTTCCACAGGCCAAAAAGAGTACAAAACAACTTTTCCCTCAAGAACTCAATAAGTTTCTTTCACTGCTGTATCAGGTTGTGTGCTCCTATTGGTTCTTGGTTTCTGACGGTCGACTTAGGAGAATTCACTTCAGGAAAGAGTCTGATATCTTCTGCCACTGACAAAATTTCATCAAAGGAAAAAAATGATTGCAACACCCATTAATTTCCTGTCTGTGAACATCAGAGACCACAGATTTTAGCCTCGGATTATACACTGATCAGACAAAACCTTATGTAATTATAACATTATGAAATGGTGAGGTGAATAACACTGATGATCTCTTCATCATTGCACCTGTTAGTGTTTGGATATATTTATTAGGCAGCAAGTGAACATTTTGTCCTCAAAGTTGATGTTAGAAGCAGGGCGTAAAGATTTGAGCGAGTTTGATAAATTGTGATGTCTAGACGTCTGGGTCAGAGCATCTCTAAAACTGTAAAAAATAACAAAAAATATAATTGACTATGAGGCTAGACTTGAGTCCTGTAGGGAGGTGGTACTATAGCTGAGTGTTTAGAGCAATGGATCTGGATTGGAAGGACAACATTTCAAATCCCAGGATCACCAAACTCGCTTTATGCAAGTTCCTGAACCATCAGCTGCTCGGCTGTAGGTCAGTCTGTATGAGGGCATCTGTCAAACACCTGTATAACCTCCTATAACCACCACTGACCATCTAAAGTCACATGCAGCATTGAGTTTTTTCTCAAAAATTTAATTATTATATGAATAACAATAATGTGAAGTGGATTCAAAAGGAACATTCTTTACTGGCATCTCTGTTCTTTACCGCCATCTTGTGGCAGTTTGTCAAAACACAAACAATGCTTATAATGGTGACCTGTTCCCTTATTGGTTAATTCAGGTCATGTGACTCTTAGGTTAAAGGTTCGAGAAACTGTATTAAATATAGATTATTTAAATTGATACTACTTCTTATTTCCTTTTTGATTCAATGCTGAGGACTTTCAAGACTGAATCGTCGATATTTACATTTAATTTTTTTTTTGGCATTTAGCAGACACTCTTATGCAGTGTGACCTACATTTATCTCATTTATACATCTAAGCAGCTATGGGGTTAAGGGCCTTGCTCTGAGGCCTTGGTGTGACTGGAATTTGAACTTGCGGCTTTCGGTGCCAAAATCCAGTTCCTTACACACTTAGCGGAAAGACAGAATTATTCCTATTAAATAATATGCCACTCCCTTTTTTTGTTACCTTTATGCAAAAGAAAATGATGAATGCTATTAATAAAGAAAACTTTTTACAAAACATTATCAGTCACACAAGCCATAATCAATTAAATAATAAATATCCACGTTTTTCTCCTGAGGGGTCTGTTAAATAATCAACTCTCATGTTTCGAAAATACATTTTCTCAAATAATATATATCAGATTCAGCCTTATTGGCCAAGTATAAGGACGTCTGATTAAAAGGTCATGAGTTCAAATTCAAGTACCATCAACCTGCCATTGCTGGGCCCTTGAGCAAGGCCCTTATCCATCAAGTCACTCTAGATAAAAAAAAAAAGTCCAAAAGTCATAAATGCAATGGCCACCAGATATAAATAAATGGCCACCAGAAAGAAAAAGCTATTTTGGAGTCTGGCTGGAGTCTGGCTGTCTGTGTTTGGGTCAGTCTGTATGGCCTGCCCGAGGGAAAGACTCTGGACAAACTGTATACAGGGTGTGAGGGGACTCTTATGAGTCTCCCAGACATAGGAAGTGTACATAGGGAGGGAGGGCAGGTTCATCATAATTATGTGGCCTTTGACAATAGACTTTGATGCCAGTGCTTGTCCAATGGGGTGACAGAGTCAAAACAAGACTGATTAATGCCACAAAATAGATGTATTGGCCATGTAGAATTGTGGCCAGCTTTTACAACTGAGTGATAAAATGCTGTTTTATTTTTTCGAATGAACAGAAATCACAGAAATGGTTCCTATATCATAAGTAGTAAACTCACTAGTATCCATATAGTCTTGTGAGAATGTATTCCTCTTCATACAACATCGCTATAGACACTATTAATACCTTAGAATCATTTCTCCTAGCCTTGATTAGATTAGAAGTTTTGCCTTGGGGAGTCTTTTCTTGTAATTGTGAATATGTACATCACTTGGAAAGTTATAGCTAGCTAGCTAGTTGTAGCTAGCTACCATTTATTAATAAAAAAAAAAAAATGTTAGATCGCAAATGTACTTTTGACTACCATCTCAATGGGAGCAAACACCCAATTAGCGTTCTAAGCTAGCTGCTAAGAAAACGGTTGAAGGAAAGGAACCAAATAAAGTAAGCAGCTAAAGTGCATGTAGTTTTATAGTGTTGTTAGTGTTTTTTTCTATATAATGCTAGATAATATACAATCCAGATAGTTACTTTACTCAATATCGCAGTGTCCAGATCTAATTAGCTTGCTATAATACGTGCCTGTTCACATTCCTATGCTTATGTTGTCTATATGAGTTGTCTTGCACTTACCTCAGAAATTCTGTAGACACAACATTAAACATTTCTGCATGATGTTTGTGTGAGTGAGATATAGAATTATTGTACATCTGAAAGAATTACAGTCACATTTAGGGCATTTAGCAGACTGCCATATCCAGAGTGATGAGTTTTATCAATGAATAAATCAACACTGGATCATTAGATTACAAACTTAAGATGCAATCAGCCTAAACTCTGTTGAAAGGAATTATAGCAAAAACAAAACAAACGGGGAAAAGTGCTGGTTTAAGTGTTTGAGGAAGAGGTGGGTCTTAATGTGGTAAAATAGAAAAAAAAAAAAAGTCGACAAAACTCAAATCAAGAATTCATTTATTATTCCAACCATATACGATAATATCTCGATACTCGTCAGCCGTGAAACCCGTCAAATTTGTTATGAAAGCTGAAAAATGTGTCGGATCTCGATATCGACTGAAACTCCCGGTAAACAGGACGCATGAATATTCTCTTTTAAATTCTCTCTTGTACTTTCTGTGCATTCGGATTAGATTAGATTAGATTAGATTAGATTAGATTAGATTCAACAGTATTGTGGTTGTGTAAGGTTCATGTACAGAGCCTATAAAATGCAGTTAGCATCTAACCAGAAATGCATAAATGGCCTGTTAACAATAAATAACAGTGTGATAAATAACGGTTTCAGGGTCCATATGTACAGTGATGAGGGTGATAAATGTACAGAAGGTGCAGTAGGTAATAATATATGGATTTACAGGTAGCCCCAGACTTATGAAATAGACAGCATAGATCTCTTGTGATTTCAAGACTCAACTACTGCAGCTCTCCACTGGCATGTCTTCCCCTTAACGCTATCCGTCCACTGCAAATAATCCAAAACGCAGCTGCATGGCTTGTGTTCAATCTGCCCAAGTTCTCCCACCACCACCCCACTGCTGTGCTCCATTCACTGGCTTCCAGTAGCTGCACGTATCAGATTCAAAACACTGATAATGCCTACAAGGCCAAAAATGGACCAGCACCATCTTACCTCAGTGACCTCATCACATCTCACACTGCACCATGCTGTCTGAGATCCTCCAGCACTGCTCGACTGGTACCTCCTTCTCTCAGAATGAGAGGTAAGTACAATTCAATGCTCTTCCCTGTTCTGGCACCGAGGTGGTGGAATGAACTTCCCCTAGATGTCGTACAGTGTAGACCCTGGTTCTCTTCAAGCGACGACTGAAGACCTACCTCTTCCTGAAACACTTAAATTAGCACTTTCCAAGTTTGTAGAATTCTAGGGTTACATTTATAATAAGTTTGTAATCTTGTGTACAGTGTAGATTTATTCATTACTAGAGATTTAAAGCACTTTTGTACGTCGCTCTGGATAAGGGCGTCTGCTAAATGCCGCAAATGTAAATGTAAATAGCGACCGGAAAAGTGTTTTGTAAGCCAATCATTCGTAAGTCGATAAATGTAGTAATTGCTAAATCTTTATTGCAAAGATTATTTACAGGTCTTCCCCACTTTACGAACGAGTTACGTTCGTAGCATGAATTTGTTCATAAGTTGTTGCTGTGTTCGATATTGACTACGCAAATCTCCTAATGATGTAAAGGCTATAAATACTATCGAATAAAAATAAAATATACCAAACAAATCGAAATAATCAAAATACTGTAATACATTTTTTGTATTAAGTAGTAAAAAAATATATATAAATTTAATTTACTTAAAAAAAATTCATTGGCCCGAGTCCAGTGCGCATCATGTAGACTCGTTACGCTCTACGACTAGCCAGCGGCGGCTTTCCTTCGTTTTCAATTTTTCCGTCTCCCAACAAAATTTACTTTAAAGACAGGTTTGTTCGTATCTGCGAAAGTCCTAGAGCGAATGTTCGTAAAGTGGGGAGCGTCTGTATAATTAGTGTACTTACCTTAATGTCCACCAGCTGGAGCACTACTTTTGCGTTTTCCTGGCATGGCAAAAAATAAACAAACACTAAAATCAAAACGTAAAAATCACAACACACTGTACGAATACTGTACGAAATACGTCTTTTCACAACGAGGACAGAAGAAAGAGGTTTTTTAAGTGGGTAAAAATGCGACATATCGTATATCAGTAGGAGAATGCTGAGGATGGAGCCACCAGGAAGGAGGAAATGAGGAAGACCAAGGAGGAGGTTTATGGATGTGGTGAGGGAAGACATGCAGATAGTTGGTGTGAAAGAGGCAGATGTAGAGGACAGGGGGGGAATGGAGACTGATGATCTGCTGTGGCGCCCCCTAATGGGAGCAGCTGAAAGAAGAAGAAGAAAAATGCGACCACCTTTGTACCGAGGCATCACTTTACAGTGAAAATAACATGCAAGACAGTGAGTTTTCTTTTAATAGCGCCGTCCAATCACATTCTCTTTTACAGATTTATAAGCAAATTTATAAATAAATGTGGAATGAGATGTTCAAAAACCGTTTCTACGCCCACAGGCGTATATAAAAATGAGTAGACCATGAAGTTTGTTATAACTTATTATAAAATACTGTAGTTACATGAATATTCAAGCATTAAAACTAATATATGCGTATCTCTGATGCGGGGTATTAATGAGCTCATCTAATGTTAATTAAATCACCAGCTCCATATTCAGCATTCTCCATGAACCGCTTGAATAATTGTTTTTATGAATATTTTATGACACAAAAGTGATGAAGATAATCATCTTCCTCGTTTTCCCGGGCCGTGAGGATGAATTCATTGGCCTTTACGTTTCATGATGCTCTATTAAAGTTGATGCCATGGCTTGGCCCGACTCTCGCAGGCATTAATTCAGACATACATCAGAGCTGCGATTATGTTTGTAAAATAATAATACAATAATATACGATGTTACTTTAGAAGTTTACTTCAAAAGTAAATACACAATGCTTCACGGGTATCTCCACTTCGAAGCATTGAGCAGTCAGGATTATTCAAGCCATCATCGATTTCTCCGATGAAGAAGCAGATCTGGAGAGATTATGGATAGTGTTTTTGTGAACTGGAATGTTTTCATCAGTTTTGCTGATGGTGGTGTGGTGGACAAACTTATATCCCAGACCTCCCTGAAGTCTGTGGTACCTTCTCTCTCTCTACATGCCCTCGGGACGTAAACTTTATGTACATTACATTTCAAATCTCAATAGTGCAGATTTCTAAATTGTCCTCATACACTATTTGGATAAATGTTTGTAGACACCTGAGCATAAGATTTGATTTCATCTTGAATATCCTATTCCAGAACTAGTTCCCATTTGCTGTAAGTTCAATTTGTCCTCCACTCTTCTGATAAGAAGTTTAGCTAGATTTTGGAGGGTTCTTTTGGAGATTATTTAGGCACCAAGTCACATTAGTCAGGTACTGATGTAGGTGAGGAGGGTTGGAGCTCTATAGCAGGAGATCTTCCTCCAAACCATGTAAAGCATATCTTCATGGTGCTGGCTTTGTGCACAGAGGTTTGGGTCTCCTGGTTCAAGTGATGGAAAAATCTATTCAAATCTTATTCACTTGTGTGCTTCCAACTTTGTGCTAACAGTTTGAAACCAACCACATATAGACAGGTGTCCCAATACTTTCAGCCAAATTCTGTATATGTACAATTATGTAAATATTATATGATCATATATTGTAGTTTTGCTCAGGAACGATGTTTAAAACAAACGCAACAAAGTGATTTTAATGGTTTTAATTGAACAAATATAATCAGTTCTTTAGACCTGGAGTCTTCAATCTTGGACCAGTTTATGCAAATTAAGATAGCGGTCCATTAAGGGCAAAATGCACAATAAAGAACCGCTATCTTAATTTGCATACAGTGCAAACTGATACACCCCCAACAACAAACCCAGCAGTTCTTCTATGGAACTGCTGAAAAAATGCATGTGCCATAATTTAAAGAAAAGCAACACTGCCATCTAGGAAGCATGTTCAGGAGCAAATCTTTTCACGTATAGGAGGATCTTCAGCAGCTCTAATAGATAGTTGGATAGTGAGGAATTTGCCAGTTGATATATTTGTGGACACCTGACCATAGGATTGGTTTGTGCTTCTTTTTGTGAACTCCACATTTATTCATTCTGGGATTTTGTGGAGATTTGAGGTCATTCAGAAACAATGGTGTTAGTAAAGTCAGGTAGTGATGAAGGTAAGGTGAGAAAGCCTGAAGGTTCAGTCAACATTCACATTCATCCCAAAGGTGTTCAATAGGGTTGGAGTTCTGTAGCAGGAGATCTTCCACTCCAACCCATGTAAAGCAGATCTTCATGGATCTGGACTAGGGCACAATTGTAAATTGTACATCTGAATTTGCTCCAGCAATTGATGGTATACAACAAGGAAGAACCAAATATGGCTGGGAAATTTGGGTGTCCCAATACATGTGTCCTTAATGGTATATTATATAGTATATTGTTAAACTAAGCTTATTTTAATAATTGATGAGGAAATAAATCCATCAAATCCATGTGAGTTCAGCTGGTCAGTGATTGTTGTTGTTGGCGACACAGGTTATTATAAAGTTATTATAAAGTAATTACAGGTCTCATAGTGAATAAAGTTTTTTTGACTATAAAATGTTTCATTTCTTTATTGGTTTCTTTACCCAGTCTCCTCTTTGACTCCACCCCTATTTAAACACTATGTTTAAAGGCATTTCTGGCCATGTTTATATGTGTGCAGATGCGTCAAGTTGATTGGGGTTCAATAGGGTTTTTTGTGCAAGATACTGACTTTAGAAATCTGCCGATCCAAAGGTTGCCAGTAGATGCCACTCCAGCTCCTTACTTCCTGCTTCCAGCCCGGAGTAAGCCATGACCTACCTGAGCTTCAGAAATGAGTCATGTATCATAGATTCCACCTCATCTGTTAAAACACTGAAATCAGGCGGACACACCGTATGTGGAGCATTTGCCTCGTGTCTCACACTCTCATACAGAGTTTTATGCATTAGCTCTTGGCCTGCAATAGCACACAGGGCATCCAACTGCTCCAGAGGGTCACGAGGGACATCGGGACAGTGTAGGGCTTTAAGAACAGCAGGAGCAAATTTCCCGAAATGTGCAGTGGAACACAGAACAACTGGGCACATCTTATCATGCAGCCGGTCAGCCACCGATTTAGCTACGGCGGTATGAGTGTCCATGATGTATCCTGTTTTGGAGTGCACCTCCTGAATAGTATTCAGGCAGTCATCCTCGGAGCACCACCCTGCCTCCACATCCTGCCGAATGCTCCGTAATAACTCCTCCGACACGGTGAAGTGTTGATCTTTCTCAAGGCGTTCAAACAAGTCCTGGACAAGTTTACCATCCCGACCAGATGCATGATACAGAAACCGTTCGAGATTTGAAGACTTCAGAATGTCAATAGAAGGGGAATTTGATAGTTTAAGTTTCCTGCCTCGGAGATCGTACTGACCAGTCGAGATAAAATCTGAAACTACGCAGTTGTGATTAGAGGCACAAATTATGTTTCTAATTGGGACACCCATTTGTTTAGCGTAAATGGCAGACATGGTGTTTCCAAAGTTTCCAGTCGGGATGGACACATCGATGGGCTGCCCGAATTTTACCACGCCATCTCTGAGGAGGTCCAGGTACGCAGAGGAGTGGTAGACCACCTGCGGAAGTAGCCTCGCCCAGTTGATGGAGTTAGCCGTGCTAAGAACAGTAGCGTATTCTACTGCAAAGTAGCCAGTGAGTCTCAAATCACAGAATATGCCCTTGATGGCCCTCTGGCAAAAGTCAAAGTCTGAGAAGACACTAACAGACCTGGTGTTGCTTCCCTTAAAACCAGTCATCTGCAGTTTCTGTATGGCACTAACACCTCGCTCAGGGAAAAACACCAACACTCCAATGCGCTGCCTGTCACTTTCTCCGAGGTTGCTGAACCCACTAAGAACTGCACTTCCTGTGTCCCCAGACGTGGCCACAAGGATCAAGTAGTTGCACATCTGTGGAAGGCAGTGAGCAAAGAGCTGTGGCATTAATTGAAGTGACAGGTCCTTAAAGGAAGCAGTGGGACCATGGAAGAGCTCCAGAATGTACTGATTCTCAGCAAGATGCTTAACAGGTGCCACTGATTTGGCGGCAAAGTTCTGCCCGTAGGCTCGCTTAACCATCGAGCGAAGTTCTGATGGAGTGATATCCAGTGGATGTATGCACTTCTCGAGTATGACCGAAGCACGCTCGGGATAAGACATGTCTGCTAATCGTATCCATTCAGAAGGTTCCAGTTTTGGGAATCCTTTATTAGGTACGTAAAGCCCTCCACAGGGAGCTAATCCCTCCACGGCAACATCGCTGAAGAACTTCACGTCACTGTTCGATGCATGTCTATGGTTCCTGGTGGAGATGTAGGTCTCTGATTCAGTGTCCTGATATCTATCTAGAACCCTGAAAACTTTCTCAGCGATATCCTCTAAAGTATCCCCCCTTCCACAAAACACTCTTGCGTCCAACCACTTCTCGTAAAACTGCTTTCTGTACTCTAGGATCTCCCTCATTGAGATGCCAGAACACTGACCTACAATTCTGTTCACCTTCATTTTATTCAGCCTTTCCACAATGTCTTCAGTGTCTACGTCCAGATACAGAGCGATACCTGAGCGTTTCAGGTGCCGCATGGCGTCCGAGTGAAGCGGGTTCGATCCCGTAAGCGAGATCACACATCCAGATGCGGAGAAGTTACACACAGCTTGGCCCTCTTCATCGATAAACCGTTCGCCCCCGACTTGCTTCAGCTTCTCCGCTACAGTCATCCCCCAGGCCTTTTCCAGAACATCATCGTCTATATCCATTACAGGTTTCCCGAGTCTGTGGGACAAAATACGTCCCACTGACGTCTTTCCAGCCCCGGGAGGACCCATAAGGAGAACATTCCTTTCCTGGAGGGTCTTTGTACATAGACATGATGTTATCATAGATAAGGACGAGCGAGCAGATGAGCTGGAGATTCGATGGAATATCAGTTTATCTATTTTGGACAACAAATGAAATGAGTGTCTCGTCATCATTTTGGCATTAAGGAAAAAAGGATCTGGGGAGGAAAAAATAACAACGATTTAGTGGCGTTGGGGATTAATTTGGGATTTGTAAGTAGATTAAGCTCCAGTTGAGGCTTCAAATGTAACCATATATATATATATAAATATATATGGTTACATTTGAAGCCTCAACTGGAGCTTAGTTTGTTTAGTCTCGCAGTTTGAGTTTGTAAGTTTGTTTATTCTCTCAGTTTGAGTATCTTTTTAATGATTTTTAAACTTTGAAACATACACAACAATCACAGGTTTATAAACAAAGAAACTATAGTTAGCACAGTGTCACTGCTTCGCACCGGAAATACGATTTGTTTTGCGCATGCATGAAAATGCTAAAGAATCTACAGTGCTAGCGTTAGCCGCTAACCAGGAATTGGCTATCGGTTAACACTAGCGATAAGGATTTCTTTTAAAGGAGAAAACACTGACAATTCCACATAGCGAAGGGAGCGAATGAATGAAGGATGGAAGGAATGAAGACATTTGTTAAATTATGCTGAAATAAGTAGAACAGTTAAGATCATATATTTAGAAAATTAAATATTAAATGTAAAACACACACACAAACTTACATACACATATGATCTACCTAAATAGGCCTAACAAATATTATTTATTTATTTATTTTCATTTAATTTTATTCAATCAATTTAATGTGTACCAATTTAATTGATTACTGTATTAAATCAATATAATAAAAAAGTGTACTGCATTCATTTGATTATCTTATATTAAATATTATTTTATATATTATATAATCAAGCAGACCTTTTATTTAAAATTGTTTTAAAAATGCAAACTGTTCAAATGATCACAAATATTATTAATAATAATAAATTAATAATTTAAAATTGCACTAATAAAAAAAAATCACAAGCAATTTAATGTTATGCATTTCTTTTCTTTTTATTAATTTTTATTAAAATACAAAAAAGGTTGACATTCATATTATAATGAAATATCATAAATAAAGGAGATTATACACACATGATTCCAGCTAAAGGAGGAATTTTGATTTGAGTTTATTCACAGTTCTGATTGCCTTCTGGAAATGAACTCTGTCACGTGATGCTCAACGTCAAGGAAACCGGAAGTGAAAGCAAACAGAGCCGGGGGGGGGGGGGGGGGGGGGGGGGGGGGTATTCCAGAAAGCTTGGTTAACTTACCATTTGATAAATCATAACCTCTGGGTTGATTTACCCCAAACAGGCATACCATGAGTATGTCGGTTCCAAAACACCTGAGAAGAGTTTATTTATTCAACCTCCAACTGGTTACCCAGAGTTAATGTGCGTGCACGGTGCATATATAAAGACATTTTTAATGGATCGCCAATTTCACGAGTCACCATGGAAACTCAAAGCGGAATAAAGAGAGCGGCGTATTTCACAGAGGCGGAGTTTACAAAGGCGGAGTCACAGAGGCGGAGTTCACAGAGGCGGAGTCACAGAGGCGGAGTTTACAGAGGCGGAGTTCACAGAGACGGAGTCACAGAGGCGGAGTTCACAGAGGCGGAGTTCACAGAGGCGGAGTTTACAGAGGCGGAGTTTACAGAGGCGGAGTTCACAGAGGCGGAGTTCACAGAGGTGGAGTCACAGAGGCGGAGTTCACAGAGGCAGAGTCACAGAGGCAGAGTTTACAGAGGCGGAGTTACAGAGGCGGAGTTCACAGAGGCGGAGTTCACAGAGGCGGAGTTTACAGAGGCGGAGTTTACAGAGGCGGAGTTCACAGAGGCGGAGTTCACAGAGGTGGAGTCACAGAGGCGGAGTTCACAGAGGCAGAGTCACAGAGGCAGAGTTTACAGAGGCGGAGTTTACAGAGGCGGAGTTTACAGAGGTGGAGTTTACAGAGGCGGAGTTGGAGGTTTTAATGCACGCTTATGAGGAGTTTAAGCCAATAATATTAAAAAGAAGCAATACAGCTGCTTCAGCTAAAGCAAGAGAGTTACTTGGCAAAAAATACCGGACAGAGTAAATGCATGAGTGTATTAAATTACAAATTTGGTATTGCTCCCGTTTTATTATAATGCAAAATAATGAAGTATGACTTCTACATCCTTTTGAATATGTTATATCACTATGAAAGCATTTATTTTTCCTGCCATTTATTTCTTTAGTTTAAAATAATAATGTATATTTCTTATTTAATAAGGTGTAATCCTTCTGGAGCCACAAGAACTTTAAGCCAAGTCAAAATGAAACACAAACATTCTGCAAAAAGGTCATATTTCATTACACAATGACTGAACTATTATTATAACAGGATTTAGTATATTCATTTTGTCATGTAGCTAATAGAAAGAAGACTGAAGCCTGTCTTACTGGCGTGGGCCCACCACCACCACCACCTCCCCTCACCCCATCTGAGGAGCTGGCTCTGTCCCTTAATACAGGGTGACCAGTGGTTGCTGGCATTCCAGGGGGCAGTTGATCACACACACCATGCACCACAAGTGATGGTGAAAAAATGGGGTAATGTAAGTTTACCTCTATGATTTGTTTTCATTTTTTGTCCTAATAAATTACTATCTCTGTCACTTAAAGGCTTTTTGAACAAGATTAATTTTTATGTAGGCTTATTTTATTTAACTGCATATGATGTATAGGCTACTGTGATCTTACTCTGACATCTTACTCTTTTCATGTATTATTTTCTTTGATAATATTGAGAATTTAATGGGTTGTGTGTTCTTATAGATACTGATGGACATATTGTATTATTATTGGACCCTCCAGAAAGAACACAGTCTGTCACAGTTGTAAGTGATTTGTTGAGCTGTATAAGGTCCATCTCCAAAAACAAATAAGAAAAGGTGACATGGAGATGGACCTTATACAGTTTCAAATGGAAGAGAAAAGGTTTCTCATAAAAAAACAGCACTTAATTGAATTACTGGAGCATCGCCTTAAGGTGAGAACTTGTCTGAATATTAATCTGTGGCATGTTAAGTGGTATGTGTGTTGTGTGTGTGTGTGTGTGTGTGTGTGTGTAAAGCAATATAAATAAATATTTTATTGAATTTTACTTTTATTGTTTTTTCATGAAATAAAGAAATACACTGCCTGGCAGACCAGTGCAAAAAAATTAATAAAAGTGATTTTGACAGATCCTGTCTTTTAATATTGTGCAATATTAAATATTGCAATATTGTGAAGCACAACACAAGCCACTATAATGTCGCATGCCCTCTCTGGACTAACCCGGAGCCCACGCAGACTCTGAAACCGAGATTTGAGGATCCTATAGTCATCTCCACCTTGGCCCGTGTTCGGCTGTGAGCCAGGTTAAACCGTGTCTGTGGTCCAGGCTCAGGTTCAGAGTAGGGTGTCATTAAATAGGGCAGACAAGGGTATCCTCTGTCCCCCAGAAAGTAACCATTGTACTGTCCTGTAATGATTGAAATGTACAACACAAATGTAGTAAAAAGGAAAAAAAAAAAAAACAATTGTATAAAGCAAAACATACCCTGCTGAAATGTCTGGTAAATTCTGGCATCATGCACAGATCCTGGCCTTTTTGCCTCGACATTGGTAATGATTTGGGTTGCCTCACATATTACCTAGTTAGTGGAAAAAGTAATGACTTTAATGATTTTAAGAAGGAAAAAATGAAGTTGTTACCTGCACATTGATACTATGAATAGATTTCCTATTAACACAGTCTCCCTCATTTATTAGTGGAGCTTTAATAGGAATGTGAGTGCCATCAATGCACCCAATTACATTTGGAAACCCTGAAACAGAAAGTTATGGAAGTATGAAGTGTGTGCGAGCATAATGAATAAATGTATAGATAATATGAGTAAATATTAAATATATATATGTGTGTGTGTGTGTGTGTGTGTGTGTGTGTGTGTGTGTGCCAGACATACTGTACGAACGGCTCTACACACACTTTCCCACATGCTCTGAATCGCCCACGCGGTTTGTCACATTTGCGATATGCGGTTTTAAAAGACGTGTTAAAGAAACTAACGAATCTTTTGAAAACCGATTACGCTCTTTTAAATATTCATTAGGGTCTGCAAACACATCAATACGCGGTGTTATAACCCTCTCCCGACGAAAAAAACCTCGTATAATTTGTGCTTCTACGTCCACAGGATCCTCATCACAAGGGCACGCCGAGCAGCTTATCTTCAGAGAGTCAGTTGCTATGGTTACACACATACCCAGAAAGTTAGCTCCGTTTTCGGAACCGAAAGTTGAGGTTATCCACGAACTTACCCTTAAACATACCCAGGTATGTCACATAACCTGCTTTCTGGAATACCCCCCTGATGTGTAGACACGTGTATGTAAACAGATATAAATATATACTTTTTTTTTCTCACATATATTTAATAACAACAACAAAAAAACACGTAAATACACTATTTACTCACAGAGCTCGCACGCGCGCACACTCCGTGCGCATCAGGGCGTCGGGAAAGAAGTCACGTGATACCGGAAGTGAAGACAAACAAGAGCGGATGTGTGTTTTATTTACTTTTTCAACAACAATAATAATAATAATAATAATAGCAATTATAACAATAGTATTATTATTATTATTATTATTATTATTAAATTTTAAAACATGCATTCAAAGTCAAACATTCACATCTATAAAAGTCATAAAAGGCCATACATTATAATAATTTTTTCCTTTCTTGTTTTCTTGTGACACAAACACGATTCTCTCAGGATCACTACTTTATCTTTCTGCGTATTCGGCATTAGAGCATGTTCTAGAGGCATCATCCTGTATAATAATGATCATGATTTATGGTAGCGGACACGTGGACATGCCCCGGGCCGGGCGTTTAGAGAAAACTAAGTCGTGATCACGAGAAAACAAGAAAGAAAGAAAGAAAGAAAGAAAGAAAGAAAGAAAGAAAGAAAGAAGAGAGAAAGAAAGAAAGAGAGAAAGAAAGAAAGAAAGAAAGAAAGAAAGAAAGAAAAGAAAGAAAGAAAGAAAGAAAGAAAGAGAGAAAGAAAGAGAGAGAGAAAGAAAGAAAAAAAGAAAGAAAGAAAGAAAGAAAGAAAGAAAGAAAGAAAGAAAGAAAGAAAGAAAAGAAAGAAAGAAGAAAGAAAGAAAGAAAGAAAGAAGAAAGAAAGAAAGAAAGAAAGAAGAAAGAAAGAAAGAAAGAAAGGAAGAGAAAGAAAGAAAGAAAGAAAGGAAAGAGAGAAAGAAAGAAAGAAAGAAAGAAAGAAAGAGAGAAAGAGAGAAAGAAAGAAAGAAAGAAAGAAAGAAAGAAGAGAAAGAAAGAAAGAAAGAAAGAAAGAAAGAAAGAGAGAGAGAAAGAAAGAAAGAAAGAAAAGAAAGAAAGAAAGAAAGAAAGAAAGAAAGAAAGAAAGAAAGAAAGAGAGAGAGAAAGAAAGAAAGAAAGGAAAGAAGAAAGAAAGAAAGAAAGAAAGAAAGAAAGAAAAAAGAAAGAAAGAAAGAAAGAAAGAAAGAAAGAAAGGAAAGAGAGAAAGAAAGAAAGAAAGAAAGAAAGAAAAGAAAGAAAGAAAGAAAGAAAGAGAGAGAGAAAGAAAGAAAGAAAAGAAAGAAAGAAAGAAAGAAAGAAAGAAAGAAAAGAAAGAAAGAAAGAAAGAAAGAAAGAAAGAAAGAAAGAAAGAAAGAAAGAAAGAAAAGAAAGAAAGAAAGAAAGAAAGAAAGAAAGAAAGAAAGAAAGAAAGAAAGAAAGATATTATAGTGCATGGCCTCTTAGGTCGTCTGTGCACAACAATGTCAGGGGTATTAAAGTTTGGGGTTAAATTCCTGGACAGCACACAAAACTTATCATTGTATTCAATATTCATAAAAACTTATAAATGTCCTTATAATATATCTGTTATATACGATTTTATTATTATATATGCATTAATATGTTAAATATTTATAACTCTGTATAAAGCACAGTGTTGTGGGTTAATCAGAGCGCTTTCAGTCTAGAAAACAATAAAATAGTCATTAAGAAATATAATTATCTATTTACAAAATACTATATGTACAGAATTCGTTTTAACTCCCAAGCGCGTTCACGGTGTACTTGGTCACGTGGTACACGTGTGCGCGCGGGTGGCGGGGGGTGGAGGTATGGGGGGAGTTCAGCCCGCTTGAAACCGGAATTGGAGACAAACAGAGCGGAAGTGTACATAACGATTTTTTTTTCTTTTACATTATATTATTTGTTAATTTCGGAACTTATTGATTTGTGTTTCGGAGGTTAATTGTTTATACATAAAACAATAAAATAAAAAGGAGTAAAAAAAGATCAAGTGGAGTAGGCGGAGCTGTTGCTAGGCAACGGTTCTCATGGTAACGTCAGAAGAAAACACAAATTGTGCTCCTGTAGTTGTGTCTATCCGCAGAGCTTTAATTATACATTGGTTT
>JBCEWE010000779.1:47500-76620 GCA_039877035.1 Silurus lanzhouensis
CCCCGAGAACCTGAGCACAAGGAAAACAGCGAGTGTGTATGATACCTTTGGCTGCAGTAGCGTGAACATGCAGGACGTTGGAATCTCCATGAATCATGGTATCGCTTTATGTCTCGTGGAGAGGGGCGACGCGGTCGAGATCTCAAATGCTGGGGGCGGTGGAGGGGGAGATGTCCTTGTCTCTCTCTGTGTTTGTCTGTCTCTCTGTCTGTATGTCTGTTTGTCTTTCTGTCTCTCTGTCTTACTGTCTGTCTGTTTTCCTGTCTGTCTGTATCTCTTCTTCTCTGTCTCTCTGTTTGTCTGTTTATCTTTGTCTCTCTGTCTCTCTGTCTGTATCTCTGTCTGTCTGTTTGTCTTACTGTCTGTCTGTTTTCCTGTCTGTCTGTATCTCTCTCTCTGTTTGCTTGTCTGTTTATCTTTGTCTCTCTGTCTCTCTGTCTGTATCTCTGTCTGTCTGTCTGTTTGTCTTACTGTCTGTCTGTTTTCCTGTCTGTCTGTATCTCTTTCTCTCTGTCTCTCTGTTTGTCTGTCTGTTTATCTTTGTCTCTCTGTCTGTATCTCTGTCTGTCTGTCTGTCTGTCTCTTCTCTCTCTCTCTCTCTCTCTCTCTCTCTCTTCTCTCTCTCTCTCTCTCCTCTATCTCTCTGTCTGTCTTTGTTTCTCTATCTATATCTAAATCTCTATCTACATCTTTAATTCTATATCTTTCTATTTATCAATGGCTCTCTATACATATTATATATATATATATATAAACTGGGAAGGTCACAGTGAAAACACTACATTTCTTTGTCTATTCTCTGTTGTACGTAATGACTTGGGCATGACACATGGTTCCTCTGACTAATCCATTCAAACACACACACACACACACACACACACACACACACACACACATGCTACTTGCCTATCACACACCACCAATCATTTAATTACTGCAGCATGGATGTAGTGATGAGACGTCTGCTTGATCCTGTGTGTCTCTGTTGTCTCTCATTTTGGACCAGAATCTTCCTTGAAACAGACACATCATGGAGGACAGACGGAAAGACCAGGCTGTGGAGGTGACTAAGGAGCTTCTCATTCCTATTCTACTCTTTTATTGGTCAGAAGGTGTTGATTACATTTACATTTGCAACATTTAGCAGACGTCTGTGTCCAGAGCAACGTACAAAAGTGCTTTAAGTCTATTAATGAATAAATCTAAAATGGTTCACTAGATTACAAACTGAAGATAAATCAGACCACAACTCAAAGCAAACCTGGAAAGTGTAGGTTTAAGTGTTAGTTTCGAGGTGCTGATTACTTCTTTATAAGAGCAGCTCTGAGAGGATTTTACATTTTGAGCTACCAGACCCTTCTGGGAAGATGTTCCACTGAATTTTGTGGAGCTTTGTGCTCACAGGGGCGTTAGTAAAGTCAGGTTGGTGTAATACATATTAAAAATATTAAGACCCCCTGAGTACATCTTTAGAACAACTTGGGAAAATCTTTAGAATCTTTGAGAACATCTTTGTTACCTTTGGGAACATCTTTCAAAGCTCTAAGAACATATTTAGAATATCTAAGAACATCTTTGGAACCTTTGAAAACATTTAAATCCTCTGGGATCATCTTAGGAACCTAAAAGGACATATTGAAAAGCTTCAAAAATGTGTTTAGCACCTTTAAGAACACCTTTAGAACCTCTAAAAACATTGTAAACCTTTGAGATGATAATTCAAAGAACACTGAATTATCTGAAGAACCTCTGAGGAACATATTTCTTTTGAGTTACCAGACTCTTCTGGGAAGATGTTCCTCTAGATTTTGTGGAGATTTGTGCTCACAAGGGCATTAGTAAAAGTCGGGTTGGTGGGGTGAGGAGACCTAATCCTCAATAATGTTGGAGCTCTACAGCAGAAGATCTTCTACACACATCCAACCCATGGAAAGCAGATCCTCATTGAGTTTGCTGTATGTACAGGGTGTCACTGGAACTAGTTTAGATCTCCTAGTTCACCTGAAAGCAAAATTTGATTAAAAAAAATCAGGAAAATTTCAAATGTCCATTATTATAGTTCCTTTTATGTTGAGATGTTTTAGGTTTTAAGATGTCCATTGTTCCTAAGTGGATCCATCAGCAGTAATTGTAAGCAGGTGGTTTTAATGAATCAGAACTCCAGAATGATGTTCCTAGTGGCCAGACATTGGAACTACAATCAGAATTAATAAAGAGAGGTCCATTGGGGCTGGTGTAACGCTGCCCCCGGTGTTCAGGAGAGTAGAAGCAGACATGTCATTATGTTTTTTAGCTGTGACTGTGTTTACTTTACAGATAGCAGATGATTGGCCGGGTTATAAATTAGAGCTGTTTACGTATCCGGAGCATTACCGTGAAGACGTGGAGAGCGTGTACATCCCACACGGCGTCATCATGAACAGGTGAACGAGCGTTCGTTCTGTTTAGTTCAATTCTCCGATTGACATAAGTTTTTTTACACACTGTGTTTCATGTACATTGCGTAAGGCTGATTTTCATCCTTTTGTTATTTATCACTCGAACGTAGATGAATGCTGGATTCTGATTGGTCTTAAGGTGTTGATTAGTTTTCTGTGACAGCAGTTCAGCTGCAGATCACTTGTTTATTTACAGTTTATGCGTATGTTACTGTTTCTATAATAACGATTCAATCTGTATGGAGATTTTTCAAAAAAAAAAATAATAATAAAATTAACCTCTGAAAACATCAGCAGAACATCTTCAGAAGCTCTTAAAACATATTTAGAACCATTCATGTTTTCAACCCCTCAGAATGTCTTCACCACATTAAACACCCCCTGAGAACATCTTTAGAACAACTTGGGAAAATCTTAGGAACATCTTTGTAACCTTTGGGAACATCTTTCAAAGCTCTAAGAACATATTTAGAATGGCTAAGAACATCTTTGGAACCTTTTCAAACCATTTAAATCCTCTGGGAACATCTTAGGAACCTAAAAGGACGAATTTAAAAGCTTCAAAAATGTGTTTGGCACCTTTAAGAATCTTTAGAATCTCCAAAAACATTGTAAACTTTTGAGATGATCATTCGAAACTCAAAGAACCCTGAACTATCTAAAGAACCTCTCAGGAACCAAATTTATTTCAGAAATTTTGCAAGGTTTTCTGTTATTTTATTTAACATTAATGGAAAGAATCTTCAGTGTCCGTGCTTTCCAACATGTCCTCCTTCTGGAGTTTTATGGTGTGAGATTAGACCACATAACCCTGCATGTGTATGTGTGTGTGTGGGTTTCAGGATCGAGTGTTTAGCCAGAGACATCCTAGAGGACATGGGTCATGAGAACCTGATGGTTCTGTGTGTTCTGAAAGGAGGTTATAAGTTCTGCGCTGACCTGGTGGACTACATCAAGGCACAAAGCAGGAGCTCGGTTCGTCCAATCACCACACGCATGGAGTTCATCCGCCTCAGGAGCTACCTGGTAGGACATAAATCCCTCACAAACAACACCTGGACTGGGACTAGGGTCATGTGATCTATGAGCGATCATATCTCACGTCTATCTGAACTCGGCGTCCTTTAGTCACTTCAGTGCATCAGTACTGTTTATTTAAACACCAACATATCAGTAATGTCTCTTAAATATAATAAAGGCATCTGGGCATGAAGAACTGTGGCATAACAGGAAGCGAAACAAGAAACAGCCTAAAAATCCATCAGTTAATCAATAAAAAAAATCACAATTCTAGAATATAACCTGTATATTCAAACATTAGTAAAACAAAGAAACAGAGAAGAAACATTTCTTATAAATAAATGAAAAAAAAAAAAAAAACACTGATAAACATATACATAAAAAACTAAAATGAATAAAGTAAACAGTTTTAAAAAAATATTTATTCTTTAAAAAGAAGAAATGTTTATTCATATAAAATAATTCAACAGGAAACAAGGAAATAAATAGGTAAATCAAACTTCTTTTTCTTCTTCTTTTGGCTTTTGGCCACAGCGGATCATCTGTCTCCATTTACCCGTGTCCTCTACATCTGCCTCTTTCAACCCAACTACCTGCATGTCTTCCCTCACCACATCCATAAACCTCCTCCTTGGTCTTCCTCTTTTCCTCCTTCCTGGTGTCTCCATCCTCAGCATTCTCCTACTGATATACCCCATGTCCCTCCTCTGCACATGTCCAAACCATCTCAATCTCTCCTCTCTCACCTTGTCTCCAAAACATCCTACATGCGCTGTCCCTCTAATAAACTCATTTCTAATCCTGTCCATCGTCGTCACTCCAACGAACATCTCAATATCTTCAGCTCTGCTACCTCCAGCTCCACCTCCTGTCTTTTACTCAATGCCACTGTCTCTAAAACATACAACATCTCAGGTCTCACCACAGTCCTATAAACTTTCCCTTTCACTCTCACAGATACTCTTCTATCACAAATCCCTCCTGCTATCACTCTCCTCCACCCACTCCACCCTGCCTGCACTCTTTTCTTCACTTCTCTAACACACTATCCATTACTTTGCACTGTTGACCCCAGGTACCTGAACTTCTCCACCTTCTCCACCTCTTCTCCCTGCAACCGCACCACTCCACTCCCCTGCCTCTCATTCACACACATGTACTCTGTCTTACTCCTACTGACTTTCATTCCCCTTCTCTCCAGCGCATATCTCCACCTCTCCAGGCTCTTCTCAACCTGCTCCCTACTCTCACCACAAATAACAATATCATCTGCTAACATCCATGGAGACTTCTGTCTGACCTCATCCTTCAACCTGGCCATCACCACTGCAAACAAGAAAGGGCTCAGAATCGATCCTTGATGCAGTCCAACCTCCACTTGAACCAGTCTGTTGTTCCTACTGCACACTTCACTGCTGTCACACTGTCAAGTCAAGTCAAGTCAGGTTTATTTGTATTGAGCTTTTCACAACAGACATTGTCTCAAAGCAGCTTTACACAAATCAACAGTGATGGTGAATGGTGTGAATTTGTCCCTGATGAGCAGCCGTGGCGACTGTGGCAAGGAAAAACTCCCTTAGATGTTATGAGGAAGTAACCTTGAGAGGAACCAGACTCAAAAGGGGAACCCATCCTCATTTTGGGTGACATCAAGAGTTTGATCATAAATCTTTCAACAGTACAGAACACTGGAGAGTGAGAGCTAACATGAGTACTGGAGTATAAGATTATAAGTGATGTTCTTTCTACAGTCTTATACAGTCTATATGGTTAGTAGCTCCGAGTTTTATGAGCTCAACATTTGTGACCATCACAGATCCAGCATCAGCTTCTCCATGCCAGAGCCTTTAAACACTCCAGGAGGTCCAATGTCAAACTCCACACATGTAGCGGGATCCAAATGGCACTGGTACGTCTCTAGATGGTACGGGATGTTTGTGAGTTCGGCATCTACTTCTTCAAAGGTCCGTAATCATCAAGATGGTGGGACGTGACTGGAGCTGGCCAAACCTCAGGGTGTCTCGGGATGGGGAGAGAAAGAGAAGCAGTGGAGAGCAATTAGCGTAGCTGCTGTTCATGATATTAACAGCACAAGTTGATAATGTGTTGTGATCAGATGTTCTGGAGCACAAGGTTATGATGTGATGTGTGTTATGTGTAGGCTTTGCTAAAAAGATATGTTTTTAATCTACACTTAAACTGGGTGAGTGTGTCTGATGGTTTAGGAGCTAAATGTGAGAATGATCTACCGCCTTTAGTGGACTTTGCTATTCTAGGAACTACTAGAAGCCCAGAGTTTTGAGATCTTAGGGAGCATGGCGGATTGTAGCGAGTTAAAAGACTGGATAGATACATGGGAGCCAAACCATTTAGTGCTTTATAAGTGAGAAGTAATAGTTTGTAGTCTATTCGAAACTTAACAGGAAGCCAATGTAGGGACGATAAGATCGGGGTTATGTGATCATATTTTCTTGACCTTGTAAGAACTCTGGCTGCTGCATTCTGGACTAACTGAAGCTTGTTTATTAATGATGCAGGACATCCACCTAGTAACGCATTACAGTAGTCTATTCTGGAGGTCATGAACGCATGGACGAGCTTCTCTGCATTAGATATAGACAACATGTTTCTTAACTTAGAAATATTTCTAAGGCGTAAGAAGGCTGTTTTTGTAACTTGGTTGATATGATATTTAAAAGACAAGTTGCTGTCTAAAATAAATATAAATATACACTGTCCTCATACATGTCCTGCACCACCTTCACATACTTCTCTCACACACCAGTCTTTAGCTGATCTCTTGCGGGCTGACTTCTCAATCAACATCCTCAAAGCAAATAAGCATCTGTGGTGCTCTTCCTCGGCATGAAACCATACTGCTGCTCACAGATGGTCACCTCTTCTCTCAGCCTGGCTTCCACTACTCTTTCCCATAACTTAATAGTGTGACTGATCAACTTAATTCCCATGTAGTTACTGCAGGTCTGCACATCTCCCTTATGCTTAAAGATCGGTACCAGCACACTTCTTCTACATTCCTCAGGCATCTTCTCACCTTCCTGAATCTTGTTAAACAATCAGGTTAAAAACTCCACTTTCATCTCCCCTAAACATCTCCATACCTCTACCAGTATGTCATCTGGTCCAACTGACTTTCCACTCTTTATCCTCTTAATCACTGCTCTCACTTCACATCATCCAACCTTCTCACGCTCATTTTCCTCGTTTATCAGCTGCTCAAAATACTCCCTCCATCTTCTCAACACACTCTCCTCACTAGTCAACACATTTCCATCTCCATCCTTTATTACTCTAACTTGCAGCACATCCTTCCCAGCTCGATCTCTCTGACTGACCAATTGGTACAAATTCTTTTCTCCTTCCTTAGTGTCCAACCTCTCCTACAGCTCCTCATATGCCTTTTCCTTGGCTTTCACCACATCCCTCTTTACCTGCTGCTGCAGCTCCTTGTACTCCTGCCTACTTTTCTCATCACTCTGTCAATCCCAATTCTGTTTCTCCAACCTCTTCCTCCTTATGCTCTCCTGCACTTCCTCATTTCACCACCATAACTCTTAGTCTTCCTTTCTATTTCCAGAAGTCACACCAAATACCTTTCTAGCTGCCTCCCTCATCACTCCTGCAGTAGTTTCCCAATTATCCAGCACCTCTTCACCACCACCGAGCCTCTCTCTGACCTCTTCCCTGAACCTCACACTACACTCTTCCTACTTCAGTTTCCACCATCTTATTCTTCATTCAGTTTTCACTCTCCTCCTCTTCTTCTTCACCTCCAAAACCATCCTACAGACCACCATTCGATGCTGTCTAGCTACACTGTCCCCTGCCAACACCTTACAGTCTCCAATCTCCTTCAGGTTGCATCTCCTGCATAGAACATAGTCCACCTGTGTCCACCTTCCTCCACTCTTATACGTCACCCTATGATCCTCCTTCTTCTTAAAATAAGTGTTCACCACTGCCATTTCCATCCTTTTAGCAAAATCTACAACCATACAAGCCCTTTCACATTCCTCTCCTTAAAACCATACCTACCCATCACCTCCTCATCACCTCTGTTCCCTTCACCTACATGCCCATTAAAGTCTTTAACTTCCACCTTCACGATCATCACCCTATCAGAAACTCTCTTCACCTCCACTACACTCTTACTGTACTCTTCCTTCAGAATCACCCCTACACCATTTCTCTTTCCATTCACACCATGATAAAACAGTTTAAACATCTCCAATGTTTCTGCTCTTACTTCCTTTCCACTTGGTCTCCTAAACACACAGCATATCTACCTTTCTCCTCTCCATCATTTTAGCTCCCTCTCTCCCTTTACCCGTCATAGTACCAACATTTAAAGTACCTACCCGAACCTCCACTCTCCTACACTGCTCCTTTTCCTGCTCTGACGTCTCTGTAGACGTCTTCCTCCTCTCCTTCTCCTCCTTCGGCCAACTGTAGCACAATTTCCACCTGTACCCTGTTTGCCAATGATACCTGTGGTATCGACCGATCCGGTATAAAATACTGATCCGTGATTCATATATTTGATTTGGCAAAACCCTCCCTATTTATCCAGACTTAGGACCGACAGAGTGCACTGTTTTGTACAATAAAAAAAACAAAAACAAACAAACACACAAACAAACAAAGTAATAAATAAGAATTGTGATTCTTATTTATGAATTTTCTATTTTTATTATTGTATTATACAATGTCACTTTTTTCTCCCGTGTTATTGATTTGTTTGTTTGTTTGTTAACCAGATTGATATTTTGTTTTGTTTGTTTTATATGTGTATATACAGATTTATTTATTTTTAAATAATTTTTAAAAGAAACAAAACATAAGATTAATCTGATAAACAAACAAACAAACAAATCAATAATACAAGAGAAAATATTGGCATTATATAATACAATTAAAAAAACACACACAAACAAACAAACAAATTAATAAATAAGAATCGCAATTGTGTAATAGAACCTGTAGATTCACACTTAAATAAAACAAAATAAATAAAGAAAAAATTTAATTAAAAGCCACTAACTAAAACACAAACTATGGAAAAGAATTCAGGAGAAGTCTGTAAGTGTGGAGTTTATGGAGAGTTGTGTTTGTGCTTCACTTGTTTCCCTCCAAGTGATGGCGCTGTTGTATTATTCCTGCCTAGAGAATTGAGAACTGGGGATAAAAACTCGGGATTAAACACGATTCCAATGGGAAACACACACACACACACACACACACACACACACACACACACACACACACACGCAAACGTATGCTCACACACCATTACAGAAGTAAAAGCATGCTATGTACAATCGCATTAAAAAAGGTAGTCAGTGTCACTTCTTTAAAGGATTCAGAAACTTCCAAAATGTTTTTAAAACTTCTAAGAACATCATCATATCCTTTAGCAATGTCTTTTAAATGTCTATGAACAAGAAATATCCATTGAACCATTAAGGAAATCTTGAGAGCTGCTCTGAGAATGTCTTCAGAACTTCTAAAACACATTTTGGACCTCTAAGAACATCTTAAGAACATTTTTGGAACCGCAAATAATGCCATTTTGAACCTTTAAAAAGACGTTTAGAACAACAAAGAACATTTTTATAATCTCAATGTACACCTTTTAAAACTCACCCTCTAGAGAAATCTTTAATTTTAAGAGCTTCAAAGAACGCCTTTTGAACCTCTAAAACGTTCTTAGAACCTCTAAGAGTGACTACGGAAAAGCATAAAAACCTCCAAAGGCCTCTTTAAAACATCTAAGAACATCTTTTGAATGTCTAAGAACACTTAACTGTCCGAATGACCTCTGAGGAAACAGACATTCAGTCAGACTTAAGAATTTCTTAAGACCTTCTATAAACATCTTTAGAATCTTGTCTTTAAAATGTCTAAAAACATCTTTAGAACCTTTAAGAACATCTTAAGGGCCACCGTGGATGTCTTAAAAACCCCGGAAACACCTTTAGAACCACAAAGAACATTTTTTGAATCATAAAGAACACCTTTTGAACCACTTAGAATATCTTTAATTCCTCTAAAAACATCTCTAGAACCTCAAAGAATGCCTTTTGAACTTCTAAGGACACCATTTAGAACCCCAAATAACATTTTATAATCTCAAATGATGGCTTTTAAAGGTCTAAGAATTTCTTTAATAGCTTGAAGAACATCTTTTGGACTTTGAAGTATGCACTTTGAACCTTTAAAAGCTTTAGAACATCAAAGAATGCATTCAGAAACTCATTTAGAACATCAAATACAATCCCCATGACCTCTTTAGAACACCTAAAAAAATCTTAAGAAGATTTAAGAACACTTAACTGGTATATAAGAGGAATAAAACTTTCGTCTGTGTGTTTGTGATGACGACAGAACGATCGCTCCACTGAAGACCTGCAAATCATCGGCCCTGAAGATCTCTCCATGCTGAAAGGAAAAGTAAGAGCAGGACACACTCTCTGGTTTAAGATGGTTCTCTCTCAGAAGCCTAACAACTGTAGCTCAGAGATAAATTTTAAAAACGACAATATTGGAACACCTGACATGTTCCACCAATATCTGGTTCTTCTCCAAACTGTTCCTACAAAATAAGTCAGACCTCTGTGGATGCTATAATCTGAACTAGGAGACCCAAACCTGTTCCAGCATCACAATACAAACCATGTGCACAAAGCCAGCTTCATGAAGATCTGCTTTCCATGGGTTAGATGTGTGTGAAAGATCTTCTGTTATATACAGTATCTCACAAAAGTAAGTGCAGGATATGGATTATTAAGTCTCCTTATTGTTGTATGAAAGTTAATGTCACTGTGCAGTTTAAACTCCGGCAAGACTCGCTATGGCAGCAGAGCTAAAAGGAAAAACCAGAAGGTAACACCAACATGAGGGATCTCTGGGATAAGAGACGACCCACCACATCACCATCAGCAAACCTGAGTGAACGTGTGAGAGTGAGGGGATGACAGTATACAAATATTCCAGTTCACCAAACACTCCATATCCATGATCCCTCCAGATCTGCCCCCCGCTGTAGTCTTCATTATTTGAGGAACCAACAGATAGCCTGCACCTTTTGATCTAAGTAGGCGTGGAGGATCATACTGGTACAGAAGTTCACTCAGATACTGCGGTGCGAGACCGTTAAGTGTTTTATACGTCAGTAGTAGTATTTTATAATCAATGCGAGATTTGATTGGGAGCCAGTGTAGACTGATTAAAACAGGGGTGATGTGGTCATATTTTTTAGATCTAGTGAGGACTCGTGCTGCTGCATTCTGAACTAACTGAAGCTTATTTATGCACTTACTCACACACCCAGACAGTAAAGTGTTACATTAGTCTAATCCAGATGTTACAAAAGCATCAACTAGTTTTTCTGCATCCTGTAACGACATCATATTTCTAAATTTAGCAATATTTCTAAGGTAAAAGAAGGCGATCCTGGTGATATTATTCACGTGAGTCTCAAAGGAAAGACTTGGGTTAATAATCATAAAAAGGTCATTGACTGCTGTACACACTGAGACAGAAACACCATCCAGAGATGCTACGTAATCGGAAAGTTTACTTCTAGCTGCATGTGGTCCTAGAAAAAGTACTTCCGTCTTATCTTTGAGCAGAAGCAGAGTTGAGCAGAAGAAAGTTATTAAGCATCCACTGTCTAATGTCCTTTACACACTCCTCAACATTGTTAAGCTGATCTCTCTCATCTGGCTTTGCTGAAATAAACAAATGTGTATCGTAAGAACAGCAATGGAAGCTAATACCATGTTTATGTATAATTTCACCCAGAGGCAGCAGATATAAAGAGAAAAGCAGTGGGCCTAAGACAGATCCTTGCAGAACACCAAACTTTAACTCAAAGAGTGTGGAGAATTTACAATTTACATAAACAATGTCCGCTTGTCAGTGCTCTGACCGTACGCCGCACACTGCAACAAGTCAGTTTGCAGGCCGTCGTCCCAAAAGGAACCTTCAGTTTTCTGAAGACAACCTGTCCAAGAGCATGAATTACTGGAACCATGTCCTGTGGTCTGATGAGACTAAGATAAACGTGTTTGGCTCAGATGGTGTCCAGCATGTGTGGCGACGCCCTGGTGAGGAGAACCAAGAACTGTGTCATTCTGTACTGGTGTACTATGACATTCTAAAGTGAAACAAGATGCACTCCCTTCAGGAACTGGGCCGAACGGCAGCTTTCCAACATAATAACGACTCCAAACATGCCACCAAGATGACAACTGCCTTGCTGAAGAAGCTGAAGGTGATGCAGTGGCCAAGTATGTAACCAGACCTGAACCCTATTGAACACCTGTGGGACCTCCTTATGTGTCTAACATCCAGCTGCTCTGTGATGTCATTATGGAGGGGTGGAAGAGGATCCCTGCAACAACCTGTGCAGCTCTGGTGAATTCTATGCCAAGGAGGATTAAAGCAGTGCTGGATAACTACTCTAAAACATCTTCAAGATTTCATTTCTATAGTATTGTTCTACTGGTCCATGTTCCAGTTCTGATGCTCACAGGGTGGTGAACTTGTTGCTTGTTCTACTTTGAAGGTACTAATTTGAGCATATCGGGATACCCCGACCCAGGAGTCTAAACGCGTGCCCATTTTTCCTGCTTCCAACACAAGTAGAGAAAAATCGTGGAGAATTTCGAACATCTCTATTCGATTGAGCTTGAGTTCCACCAGAGAAACAATAAAGTAGCATTATGAGAACACATTCAGGTCACTTTGAGGACATGTATGGTTGATATTAAACCCATACGGTTCGTTTCCTTTTTTTTAAATGACAAATAGCTTCCCTTCTGACCCTGGTTCCTTTCCTGGTTTCTCTTTTTTCATAAATTCTCAGGAAGTTTTCCCACCACTTGTTCATTAATGAGCTGAATCCACATCTGGATTCCGTAACACCAGATTGTGCCACAAATGCCTGTTGTTAAAAAGGAGAAACACAAAGTTGCATTGAATGCTGTGACATTTGTGGTTCTTCTTTAGTTTGAATAGAATTCTGGCTTTACTTAAGACCCAAACCTGTTCCAGTGTGACAATGCTCCTGTGCGCAAAGCCAGCTACATGAAGATACCATGGGTTGGAGTGGAAGATCTCCTTCTATAGAGCTCCAACCCTATTGGGATGACTGTGAAAGCTGACATTACTAAAACCCTGAATGAGCACACATTTCCACAAGATCCAGAGGAACATCTTCTGAGTGGAGGTTCTTATAGCAGCAATGTGGAATGGGATGTTCGAAAAGAAGCATATACCAATCTTATTTTCATGTGTCTACAAGCCTTTCTTCCATCTACTTAGTTTAGATTGAATCAGTTTGGGGGGGGGGGGGGGGGTTCCTATCAAGGAGGGCATCAGTGCTCCAAAACACATACCTTTTCAAATTTCTTTCAGCTGGCCCTGATCTTGGTGACTACCTTCACAAAAACCCAAGACGGTTATCTTTTTACACCACGTCAGCACAAAGTGAGCTCTGAGAAACCATGACCGTCAGTCCTGCCCTCGTTTGTGGAACATGCCCACATCAAAAGCGTGACGTTACGGAGAGGTCCGGAGATTAGAACAAGTCCGTCGTCATCCTCTGATCCTGTATGTAAACCAAGACGCTGCAGACGGCTGGAGGGAAAACAGCTAGACGAGAAAAACCACAAAAGGACAAATTCATACAAACCTCAAAGTGGCAGAACCTCAAAACGTCAGACATGTTCCGACCCCCACCCCCACCCTGCCCCCAAAACCCCAGATCCGATCTGTTGTTGTTTAAGCTCGATACTGGGTTTAATTTGTCCTCCCAACATCTGCGTAGAAATTAATAGAAGCCAAAAGCTCGGACGCCGCTTTCACAACAACCGCCTTTGCCAAACTGCGATCTTGAACTGTTTATGAACTTCCTTCGCTTTTTGGATATTCGATCGCAATCTGACATTTCGATGTGGAAGTCATGTGTAGCACAGGCACAGCAATTAATGTTTACTACCACACACACACACACACACACACACACACACACACACACACACACACACACACACACACACAATAGATCTTTACTACTAGGTAGTTTACTGCAGTGGTGGTCTGTAAGGAAGTAAATAGAATTTGTTACTGTACTTAAGTAGTTTCTTTATGTATCTGTTCTTTACTGAAGTATTTCCATTTCAGGAGACTGTAACTGTAACTTTACTACATTTCAAAGTCAAATATTTGAAATCAGTTGTTCCTTTTTATTCATGACACACAGCGAGTCACCAATCAGGATCGAGCGCACGCTCTGTTTTACACGTGTTCTGATTGGCGCTTGGTGAATCTACTGATCACCAAAATTCAGTTCAGCATCAGTTCAACATCAAGCAGAACATTTAGAGAGGAATAAATGATGAAGAAACTTCGAACTCTAACTCGCCACAACACACGTGACCTCATTTACACAAAGTAAAAGGTTTTGGGTTCATGATAACTGTAATAGACATCGATCAGTGTTTGAGTCATTAATATCATTTTATTAATAGATCAGTGTGCTGAGAGTCACATTCGAGTCTTTTCACATAAACTGAGGTGATTAAGTAAAGAGTCTTGTGATAAAAGTGAATTATAAGGAAAATAACAGTGGTTAAAATACTTCACCAGGAAATGAAGCACCTTCAGAGAAGAGCTCCAATAGGTTCCTTACAGCTTTATACAAAAACACTTTGTCATATATGCATTAAAGCACAGTGAAAAACTTTTCTTTACATATTTGGCATTTGGCAACTTAAGTTTGATTTTTTTGAAAAATTTCTACCTTTTGGATTTTCCAACATATATTTGGTTTCTCTTTGCTTTTGGGTTCACACACCTCCCTGTAGCAGACTGTTAACGCTTCCTGCCTCTTAGGCAATCAACCCTAATTTAAACCCTGACCTCGACAGACAGGAGCTCAAACCCATGACCTTCTAATTTAAAACCCACCCGAATGTCCCACACAGGAATCGAACTGGACTAATTTAATAACGTCTCCAATTAGACCCGCTTTCAAGGTCAAAAGAAGCCCTTCAAATGTGTCAGAAGGTACGACTCTGACAATAGCGCAGGTTTATATCATCCTTCTGATACATTTTCTATAGCAACAGTTAGTTCACAGGGACGTGTACAGCAGACGCACCACATAATAGAGACGTCCGTTAAATATTTATGGAAGGAGTCTCACGTGTCAGAGCTGAAGTCAGAGGTGAAGCTGGTTTGATGTGTTTAAAAGCTCAGTTTAGAGCTAAAGAAATCCCTGATCTGGTTCTTAGCGTATGATAAACACAGCTGGAATGTAACCATGGCAACCTCATTTCCCCCCTGTTTTCATCTTTTATTTTCTTGTCAAGGTTCGTTTCGAAAGCGTTCAGTGCATGTGATTCCGTTTTAGTAAACACGTGCACGTGTTGTTTGCTGTTCACTCGAGCCGGGACTGTATTTAGTCTCGGCTTGGTCTCGGACGCTGAAACAGATGGAGGGGATTTCTTTCTGTTCAGGAAGGAAGAAGGGACAGTATGATGGGGAGCGTCGAGAGTCGAGAGATGTGATGCATCTCAAGAGGGAAATTGTCTAGAAAGAAAGAAAGAAAGAAAGAAAGAAAGAAAGAAAGAAAGAAAGAAAGAAAGAAAGAAAGAAATTGTCTAGAAAGAAAGAAAGAAAGAAAGAAAGAAAGAAAGAAAGAAAGAAAGAAATTGTCTAGAAAGAAAGAAAGAAAAAAAAGAAATTGTCTAGAAAGAAAGAAAGAAAGAAGAAAGAAAGAAAGAAAGAAATTGTCTAGAAAGAAAGAAAGAAAGAAAGAAAGAAAGAAAGAAAGAAAGAAAGAAAGAAAGAAAGAAAGGATAAACTCATCTACTGTATTTTCTCTCTCTTCCACTTTTTCCTCGCACTCCATCTATTCCTATTTTTATTAGGGAATCTGGCTTGAAATATCTGATATAATGAATGCACACACACACACACACACACACACACACACACACACACACACACTAACACACACACACAGTGTTTTGTTATAGGTTGTATAGTCACACTTTGACCAATAGTTTGTGGACAATTAACAATAAGATTAGTATGTGTTTTTCCAACATCTCTTTCCACACTGAGTCTTTATTTGCTCCTGTAATAAGCTCCACTCTTCTGGGAAGATGTTCCACTAGATGTTGTGGACATGTTTGGAGATTCATTCAGCTATAAGGGTATTAGTGCAGTCAGGCACTGATGGAGGTGAGGAGGTCTGGGGTGCAGTCAGTGTTCACGTTCATCCTCAATAGAGTTGGAGCTCTATAGCAGGAGATCTTCCACTCCAACCCATGGAAACAGATCTTCATGGAGCTGTTTTTTTGCACAGGGGTACAATTGTGTGCTTCCAAGTTTGAGGTAAAAGTTTGAGGAAGAACCACATGCTGGAAAACTGCAGTCCGATGTGATCAATCAAACATTTCTTTATGCAGATCTTCTAATCATCCTCATTCTTCTTATTCTTTCAACATGTAAACCAGAATGTCCTGATTGTGGAGGTAAGAGACCACATGATCAACTACGTCCTGTGTGTGTGTGTGTGTGTGTGTGTGTGTGTGTGTGTGTGTGTGTGTGTGTGTGTAGTCTCAGTATCAATTAAGACATATCATCAGACGAATGCAGTGGAGCAGCTGTCACACCCAACTTTTGATCAACTGTCTGTAACGTCAGTAACCGTGGTTGCCAGGTTTCAGCAACTTTTTTTTTTGAGCAAGAATCTAAATCTCAAAATCCACACAAAATTCATGAAATTTCTAAAACTAACTCAAAAAATGAACGGAAAAAAAAACATTATAAGAATGATATCAATAAAACAAATTTTTTTTTTACTGATTTTAGCCTTTATTTGGCAACCAAGGTGACTGTGGTGTGCACACATTTCCATTGTACAGCCTTTATAAATCCCTCTTTCACTCTCCAGATCTCTACACATATCTTACAATACAAAGTGTTCTGTACGTCGTACGCTCCGTTCACACTCGATGCTGTGCTACAAAGGCGTTCCTACTACTGGTTGCCATAGTAACTAATCAATGCGATTGGTGAGAAAATTGTTTGTTGGCTTGAGCTAATGGATGTGTAGCCGAACCAGCAGTGTCCTAGGGTGTAGTGAGCCGGGGTCCTTGCAACTCGTATACGCCAAATAATGATTCACCCAATCGGTAGCTGTCGAAGACTTATAGATTAGGATTTGGGGCCTTGCTCAAGGGCCCAACTGTGGCTTCTTGGCCGTACTGAGGCTCGAACCCCAACAAATCAAACCCCAGCTTGGTAGAAACCTGGAGTCAGAGCACAGGGTTAGCCATGATACAGAACCCCTGGGGCAGAGGGGGTGAAGGGCCCTTGATCAAGGGCCCAACAGTGGCAGCAGTGGCAGCATCAGAAGCCCAGTGCTTTAACCACCATCTCCTCTAAGTTCTCAAGTATCCCAGCTTGGCAGAAAGCTGGGGTCAGAGCAGAGGGTCAGCCTTGATAGAGCACCCCTAGAGCAAAGAGGGTTAAGGGCCTTGCTCAAGAGCCCAACAATGGCAGCTTAGTAGTGCTGGAGTTCGGGATTGAACCGCCCAACCTTGTGATCTTTAACCCAGAACCTTATCTGTAACTAACCCACACACCGCACACTTGTCCTCTTTTACAAGTAGTATATAAACTAATAGTGCACTCACTCTGAAGGCGATCGTGGACACGGGGAAGACAATGAAGATGCTCCTGCAGCATGTGCAGAACTTCCAGCCCAAGAGGGTCAAAGTGGCCGGGTGAGAAATCAACCACACAATATGTTTCTCTGATCATTCTGTCAGTTTAATGGACAATTAGGAGCTACTATCCATATAGACTGTTTAAGACTGCAGAAAGAACATCACTTATAAACTTATACTCCAGTGCTCATGTTAGCTCTCACTCTCCAGTGTTCTGTATTGTTGAAAGATTTATGATCAAACTCTTGATGTCACCCAGATGAGGATGGGTTCCCCTTTTGAGTCTGGTTCCTCTCAAGGTTTCTTCCTCATAACATCTAAGGGAGTTTTTCCCACAGGCTTGCTCATCAGGGACAAATTCACACCATTCACCATCACTGTTGATTTGTGTAAAGCTGCTTTGAGACAATGTCTGTTGTGAAAAGCGCTATACAAATAAACTTGACTTGACTTGACTTGACACCGTAATGCTGAGGGAAACTGGGTAATCTCAGGGGTAATCAATTGTAGAACCGAATCCAAAATCATTGGCACCCTTTCAGACAGTGTTTTATTATAAATTAGTTCTTGCACTGAACAACAATAAGGTACTAAGGTCTGGGTAACATTGAGTAATATTATTTTTGGGACTTTTTTTTCTACATTCTGCCATCTTTAGTTTTTCTCACATGGTTTAATATTTTTGGAGTCAGTCTGAAATAATTTTTGAAGATGCACTGGCTGGCAAAGTCTAGCAAGGAAGAATAATGTGTTGTTCTGTGTGTTTTGTGTGTGTGTGTGTGTGTGTGTGTGTGTGTGTGTGTGTGTGTGTGTGTGTGTGTGTGTGTGTGTGTGTTTCTTCAGCTTGTTGGTAAAGCGGATTTCCAGCAGTGCCACAATACTTCCAGATTGTGAGTTTTCTCCGAGTCTAACCACATCCACACGAGTGTAAAATAAAAACGAACAGAAACATAATAATTGACGCAATGCAGGAGAAAATGATATAGACTATACTCTTTCTGCTATAAATCTGATCGTTAAGGATGTTTTCATGGCAAAAATGCAACAGCAATCAGATGGAAATAAAGCAAAATTCCCAATAATGTATATTTGGATACGCACACAAAAGTCCATAAAAGGTAAAACCCACAGATAGTTAAAAAATGGACACCACAGAAACTTCCAGAAGTGACAAAATTATCAAAATATGTATAAGATTGACCATAAAATTGGTCTTCTTTTTAAACATCCCATTCCAAATGTATTCTCCATTTCCTCTTCTGAGAAGATGTTCCACCAGATTTTGTGGAGATTGGTGCTCATTGAGCAAGTTAGTAAAGTCTACTGATGTAGTTGAGGTGAGAAGGCCTGGGGTGCCATAAGTGTTCATGCATCCCAAAGGTTGGAGGCTTGGAGCTGAACAGCGGGAGATCTTCCATTCGCACTCATAGAAAGCGTATCTTCATGGAGCTGGGTTTGTGCGCAGGCTTTAAACAAAGTTTGGGAAAGTTTCATGCTGCTGCCTCCAAAGCCATCCTGTAGAAATGGTGTGCCTCCAACATTGTGCTAACAGATAGAGGAAGAACAGCATAGGGTGTCCCAATACTTTTGGAAACATATAAACTAACAGGAAGTATCAGGAGATGGATTTCCCACAATGGGCTAAAGAAAACACAGTGAGTCGCTAAACAAATGCTACAGGCTAATCCTCGGCTAGCGCTTAACATTTCCCTTTCCACCCACGCCGAGTATTTCTTCGCTCGTCCATTCACGTCTCCTCCGAGACCACTGCTGATACGAGGTAAAACGTAAAGGAGTGGTCAGAACAAACATGAATACAATTTGCCTAGTGGGAAAATAGGCCAAACGACTGATTTGCAAGACGGGCATGGGGGCAAGGAAAGGAATTTGTTTGTGGAAGCAGTTCATTTTACGTCATATGGAGGTCGTCTAGGTGACTTTGCAAATTCCCAAATCATGGAAATGTGATTTAAAAGTTCTTTCTGAAGAGTTGAACATCCTCTTCTTCTTTACTTCTTATGCATCTTCGCAGATGTCGGATTCGTCATTCCTAATCGATTCGTGGTTGGTTACGCTCTGGACTACAACGAATACTTCCGAGACCTGAACGTGAGTCCTCTGCATGAACTCTAGAGAAAGGCAGGAAAGCTTCACTCCACTCCACTCCATACCCACCCTGCTTTCCATAGGCAAATTCCCTCATATCTGGTTACTCCAAACATATTAGCATGATGAGCTCAGAGCACACATCACTGCAATTATGTCATGACCTGGTTGAAGGTTTCAGACGAAAAGATGTCCAGGTGTAAAACTCCACCCCTGAAACCTAAGAGCAAAGTAGTTTCCTGGTTTACTGGTTTTTCGTTTCTATTTTCTTTAGTTTTTCAGGCAGTTTTTACTTTCCTTTTTCTCTACCTTCCAGTCGCTTAGTTTTATTTTTCCCTAGCTCAAAGTAATTTTTTTATTGTTCTCTTTCCGTTTCTTCCCAGACTCTGCAGCATCCTATAATATCTTTTTCTCTTATCTCACAGTAATTTTTCAGTCTTTTCATCTAGGCATTTCCTAGTCTTCTTCTTCCTTAAATCTCCAAGTATTTTCTATTTTCCTTCTTTCTTAATTTGACCCAATCCTTTGTGCTCCAGGGGCATTGTATCATGGCTGACCCTGTTTTCTGACCCCAGCTGTCACTGTTCTGTAACGTACATGTGACAAAGCACCACCTTTCCTTCTTCTCTAACTCCCCAACATTCCCTGCTTTCCTTCTTTCTCAACTCCCCAACATTCCCTACTTTCCTTCTTCCTTAACTTCCCAACATTCACTGCTTTCCTTCTTTCTCAACTCCCCAACATTCCCTGCTTTCCTTCTTTCTCAACTCCCCAACATTCACTACTTTCCTTCTTCCCCAAATCCCCAACATTCCCAATTTTCCTTCTTCTTTAACTGCCCAACATTCCCTACTTTTCTTCTTCCCCAAATCCCCAACATTCCCTACTTTCATTCTTCCCCAAATCCCCAACATTCCCAATTTTCCTTCTTCTTAAACTGCCCAACATTCCTTACTTTTCTTCTTCCCCAACTCCCCAACATTCCCTACTTTCCTTTGTCCCCAAATCTTTTCTTTTCTTCTTTTTGCTTTTCTAGCACTGCTACTATAGCAACATTTGTATATTTAAGGCGAATGCATTAAATAAACTGTGATGATCACCTTCTCTGCTTTCAGAGCTGCTGTTATATTCTAGAAAATATGGTGAAATGTTTCTTCTCTTTTTCTCTCTGCAGCACATCTGTTTGATCAGTGACACGGGGAAGCTCAAATATAAATTGTGAGAAAGAGATGTGTTACATTCTGCCAGAACTCAAACATGATTCATACAGGATTCAATCAGACCTCAACCAGACTCATACAGGACTCAATCAGACCTCAACCAGACTCATACAGGACTCAATCAGACCTTAACCAGACTCATACAGGACTCAATCAGACCTCAACCAGACTCATACAGGACTCAATCAGACCTTAACCAGACTCATACAGGACTCAATCAGACCTCAACCAGACTCATACAGGCCTCAATCAGACCTCAACCAGACTCATACAGGACTCAATCAGACCTCAACCAGACTCATACAGGACTCAATCAGACCTCAACCAGACTCATACAGGACGTAAACAGACCTTAACCAGACTCATACAGGACATAATCAGACCTTAACCAGACTCATACAAGACTCAAACAGACCTTAACCAGACTCATACAGGACTCAATCAGACCTTAACCAGACTCATACAGGACTCAAACAGACCTTAACCAGACTCATACAGGACTCAATCTGACATTAACCAGACTCATATAGGACTTAATCAGACCTTAACCAGACTCGTACAGGACTCAACCAGAACTCAAACAAGATTTATACAGGACTCAAATAAGACTTTAACAAAACTCAAATGGGGTTTTAAATACGACTCAATCAGACCTTAACCAGACTCATACAGGACTCAATCAGACCTTACCCAGACTCTTATATGACTCAACCAGAAATCAAACAAGACTCAACTAACACTTAAACAAAACTTAAACAGGACTTCAAACAGAACTCAACCGGAGCTCAAGATGAATGCAAAAAGAACTGAGCAATGACAAAGAGAACTCAAACATGTCTCAGTTTTATATAGTTCTGATATGAATTAAGAGCTTTGAGCATTTTATTTGTTTGGTATCATCTTGGGAAAGAAGGACTGTAGCACTCATCGAGAGTTTGATGTAACTACAATATGTTACATAGAAAATGTATTGTGAATCATTGTCTCTTTTAAATCCCCCAGAGCATCACCAGACCCACTGTTTATCCTGAGGACTGAAACATATTTGTATAAAATGATGAACTATACTGAGTAGTGTTCATAAAATATGATGCAAACTGCACATTATTTATTATGCCAGTGCATCAAATTAAAACAAGGAACTTAACACAATCCACATGATTATTAATTTAACATTTAAACCTGATGCATACGAACAGAATCCAGGATTTTGTATGTTGATGTTTTTACATGGGCTTCCTGTTTTATAATGTGTTTTGTCTCAGGTTTTGCTTTGATGTTATATTAATAGAATATTGCATTCATTTTATATATATTTAATGTTTTAACTGGAAAATGAATGATTGTACGGCAATAAAACATCACCAAACATCCACATGCTTTTCTATAATTCTGCCTTTATTTGTGATTCTTATCTCACTGTACCCTGTACAATTCGGATTTATTGTTGTTATTACTGAAAGTTCTGCGTACATTTCTAGCCATAACACAAGCCTACGGAGATAAGGAGATAAACACTGTCAGAGCTGACGTGGCCTTCAAATACCTCCTTCCAGTATCTGGTTGTCTGCTTAAGCTCAGCTGTAATAGAAACAGTCTGATTAGGTTTTATGTGTGTTCCTTGAGGGTCATGATATGAAAATGTAAGTGAATGTACTCAGAAAAATAGATTTACAGTATTTTGCCTTCCAGACCAGGCTTACAATGATCTTCTTCATACAAGCAAGATGGGCCTTGCTGGAGGACCCAACAGTGGAAAGTTGGTGGCACTAGGATTTGATCTCATGACCTTCTGATCATGGTGATGAATGATTGGTCATCAGAAACAATAGTGAATGAAATGTATGGAATACTGATGTGTAGGGAATATTAGGGGTCAGGGAATAATGAAGTGTATTTAATACTGAGGGGTTGAGAATAATTAAGTGTATGGAATACTGAGTGGTAGGGAATAATGAAGTGTATGGAATACTGAGGGGTTGAGAATAATTAAGTGTATGGAATACTGAGTGGTAGGGAATAATGAAGTGTATTTAATACTGAGGGGTTGAGAATAATTAAGTGTATGGAATACTGAGTGGTAGGGAATAATGAAGTGTATTTAATACTGAGGGGTTGAGAATAATTAAGTGTATGGAATACTGAGTGGTAGGGAATAATGAAGTGTATGGAATACTGAGGGGTTTAGAATAATGAAGTGTATGGAATACTGAAGTGTTGGGAATAATGAAGTGTATGGAATACTGGAGTGTTGGGAATAATGAAGTGTATGGAATACTGGAGTGTTGGGAATAATGAAGTGTATAGAATACTGAGGGGTTGAGAATAATAAAGTGTATGGAATACTGAAGTGTTGGGAATAATAAAGTGTATAGAATACTGTGGGGTTGAGAATAATAACGTGTATGGAATACTGAGGGGTTGAGAATAATAACGTGTATGGAATACTGAAGTGTTGGGAATAATGAAGTGTATAGAATACTGAGGTGTTGAGAATAATGAAGTGTATGGAATACTGAGAGGTTGAGAATAATGAAGTGTATGGAATACTGAGAGGTAGGGGATAATTAAGTGTAGAGAATACTGAGGGGTTGAGAATAATAAAGTGTATGGAATACTGAAGTGTTGGGAATAATAAAGTGTATAGAATACTGTGGGGTTGAGAATAATAAAGTGTATGGAATACTGAGGGGTTGAGAATAATAACGTGTATGGAATACTGAAGTGTTGGGAATAATGAAGTGTATAGAATACTGAGGGGTTGAGAATAATGAAGTGTATGGAATACTGAGGCGTTGGGAATAATGAAGTGTATGGAATACTAAGAGGTAGGGAATAATGAAGCGTAGGGAATACTGATGGGTTGGAAATAATGAAGTGTATGGAATACTGAGGGGTTGGGAATAATGAAGTGTATGGAATACTGAGGGGTTGAAAATAATGAAGTTTATGGAATACTGAGGGGTTGGGAAAAATGATGTGTATGGAATGCTGAGGGGTTGGGAATAATGAAGTGTAGGGAATACTGAGGGGTTGGGAATAATGAAGTGTAGGGAAATTGTGAAGTGCATATCTTTGCTGCTCTGAAAGTGCCTTGAATCTTTGCTTGGAGGAGAACAGCAATAGTAACCACACACAGCCCTAAACACACTTTATCCCACCATGACACACACTACCACACGTAGAGACACACTAACCATGTAACAGCACACACCTAACCTCACTCTGACATTCCCGTTTTCGCTTCCCACTCCTACACATCACACATTTGAAGGTAAGACCAGAGGAAACAGAGGTCTCTCACATCCACTCAGCAGATCCGATGTATAGACGGGGGGATTAGTGCCAGAGGAAAGGCTGCTCTCGTCCTGAGGATAAAGGTGTACTTTGGTAAGAGCAACAAAAACGTCCTTTGTGGACACGGCTCAGCCTCCCCGTCCCTTATCGGACATCGGCACTTAGGAGTGGTTAACTTTCCTCTGCGATAAGCCCCCTGCACTGCCTTTGTGTTCTGGATCCGCCCGGGACCCGCTCAGGAAAACGTTCTCATGCGCAGACCTTATGGTGCACTATTGAGTGAGGAAAGGAAAAAAAGTAGAGTCTGTTCCACGTTCTATAAACACACAAAGCGAACAAAACGTGCATTGTAGCTGAGAGCGTCTGTGCTTGTTCACTCGGCAGAACATGTCTTAAACAGCATCGAAGCGTCTCGTTTACTTCTGTACTACACATCACAGGTAATACAGCAGTGTCTGAGAGGGAGAACCCATAGCTCAAAGTTCTACATCTAGACATGTCCTGACAAAGTTGTACATTCAGACATGTCCTGAAAAAAGTTCTACATCCAGACATGTCCTAAAAAGTTCTACATCCAGCCATGTCCTGACAAAGTTCTACATCCAGCCATGTCCTAAAAAGTTCTACATCCAACCATGTCCTGACAAAGTTCTACATCCAGACATGTCCTGACAAAGTTCTACATCCAGCCATGTCCTGACAAAGTTCTACATCCAGACATGTCCGACAAAGTTCTACATCCAGACATGTCCGACAAAGTTCTACATCCAGCCATGTCCGACAAAGTTCTACATCCAGACATGTCCTAAAAAGTTCTACATCCAGCCATGTCCTGACAAAGTTCTACATCCAGCCATGTCCGACAAAGTTCTACATCCAGACATGTCCTGACAAAGTTCTACATCCAGCCATGTCCTGACAAAGTTCTACATCCAGACATGTCCGACAAAGTTCTACATCCAGCCATGTCCGACAAAGTTCTACATCCAGACATGTCCTGACAAAGTTCTACATCCAGCCATGTCCTGACAAAGTTCTACATCCAGACATGTCCGACAAAGTTCTACATCCAGCCATGTCCGACAAAGTTCTACATCCAGACATGTCCGACAAAGTTCTACATCCAGCCATGTCCGACAAAGTTCTACATCCAGACATGTCCTAAAAAGTTCTACATCCAGCCATGTCCTGACAAAGTTCTACATCCAGACATGTCCTGACAAAGTTCTACATCCAGACATGTCCTAAAAAGGTCTACATCCAGCCATGTCCTGACAAAGTTCTACATCCAGACATTTCCTGACAGGGTTTTTTATGCGACAGCCATCTTGGACAAAAAACATCACTTTTTAATACGGTATAATTATTGGCCACGCCTCCTACGTAGAAAACGTTCCATCAGAAATCTTTCGTAATGCATTGTTTCTCTTTTTATATTGTTTTTCTTTCATTTGTTCTGCTCGGAAAATGTATGTCGGTTTATTGTGCTTTTGAAATCACGTGTTATAAATATTTTCCTTTGCATTTCTCACGCATGCATTAAACAGTGCTTTATAGCAAATATGAGTTACTGTAATAATAATAATAATAACAATAATAATAATAATAATAATAATAATAATAACAATATACAAATATACTGTATAAGTAAGAAAAATGCAATACAAATAAACTTTAATTATCTAAATAACATTTTGGATGATTATTATTTATTAAATTGTATTTATTTATTTGTTTGTTTGTTTGTTTGTTTAATCAACTGTAGAATTTTATGCAACACTTTCATTTTTAGAATTAAGTCGTGTGTGTGTGTGTGTGTGTGTGTGTGTGTGTATATATATATATATATATACAGTGAGGAAAATAAGTATTTGAACACGCTGCTATTTTCAAGTTCTCCCACTTAGAAATCATGGAGGGGTCTGAAATTGTCATCTTAGGTGCATGTCCACTGTGAGAGACATAATCTAAAAAAAAAAATCCAGAAATCACAATGTATGATTTTTAAACTATTTATTTGTATGATACAGCTGCAAATAAGTATTTGAACACCTGAGAAAGTCAATGTTAATATTTGGTACAGGAGCCTTTGTTTGCAATTACAGAGTTCAAACATTTCCTGTAGTTTTTCACCAGGTTTGCACACACTGCAGGAGGGATTTTGGCCAAGCAAAAATCCCTGTGCCAAGCATCTCTCGGGGAACTCCTTCAAGACTGTTGGAAGACCATTTCAGGTGACTACCTCTTGAAGCTCATCAAGAGAATGCCAAGAGTGTGCAAAGCAGTAATCAAAGCAAAAGGTGGCTACTGTGAAGAACCTAGAATATGAGATTTTTCAGTTGTTTCACACTTTTTTTGTTATGTATATAATTCCATATATAATTCCACATGTGTTCATTCATAGTTTTGATGCCTTCAGTGTGAATCTACAATTTTCATAGTCATGAAAATAAAGAAAACTCTTTGAATGAGAAGGTGTGTCCAAACTTTTGGTCTGTACTGTATATATATATATATATATATATATATTTTTTAAAGCATTAATTAATTAATTTGTTTGTTTGTTTATTTAATCAAATGTATGTTCTTTTTTTTCATGGCATCCTACTTAAGTTGTGTACAAATATAACCTTATATACATTTAATGAAATAATAAATAAATAAATAAATAAATAAATACATTTAAGTTAATTGTAATTTATTAGAGTTCATTAAAAGAGAGTTTTTTGGGAGAAATATAAAACAATATTTATTTATTTATGTATTTTTTTTCTATTGAAATTATAATTGTTTTTTTTTTTATAATATTTTACATACATTGATGTTTTTTTTCCTGATTTTCCAGGATGAAATAATCTCAGACGGGATGTTACAGAGCTCCAACTCTGGGTTTAGAAGAATTCTTTCCTGAGAGAGAGAGAGCAGCTGCTGTTTTACACACACACACACATACACACACACACACACACACACACACACACACACACACACACACACACACACACACACACACACACACACACACACACACACAGAGTCCGTCTCCTCTTTTCACCTTTTGTTCACTGAGTCAGTCATCATTAGCTGAGCTCTCTCAGTGTCCCCACCCCCTCCTTAATGCCCCTCTTTCATACCCCCCTATTATACCCCCCCTCACATCATCTTTGCCCCACCACCACCCTGCAGGGGTCCCTCTCTCCCACCCTCATCGTCATGTGATTCCCCTAATCCTCTCTGATATCTCAACCACCACCTCAGTGCATCAGAGAGTGGATAGAAAAACCCCTTTATTCCTCTCATCTAATCTGAGCTGCAGCTCCACACCGTCTACTATCCACATTTACATTCACCCTCTTTACTTCTATTTATTATTATTCTACACAATTCATTACTGTATTTATTTATTTACAGAATAATTGACTTTTTGTTTTTATGTATTTCATTTTGGAATAGATTTTAAATGTCCTACTTAAAATGCATTATTATAATTTCTTTTTTTGCATATATTATTATTATTATTATTATTATTATTATTATTATTATTATTGTTATTATTATTATTATTATTGTATGGTAAAGGGGAAACAATAAAGCATGGAGGACTGAAGTGAATAAAAAAGATTGACTAATTAACAAAGAATTAAAAATGTATAATAACAATTTTAAAATAAACATAAAATATATATATTTCTTTATTTATTTGTTTAGTGTAAAAAAAAAACCAATCAATAAACCAATAAATAAATATATTTTAATATGCACTACAGACTGTAGAGTACTGATGGTCAGTCAGCGTAAGGGGCGGAGCTTAATGATTGGATCTTTTCAGCTGAATAATAATTAGTCATTTAGTGTGGATTTTGCTCTTATAATCACCTCCACTCTTCTGAGATGTTCCACTCGATTGTGTTGAAATTTTGTGGAGATTCCTTTAGCTATCAGGGTGTTAGTAAAGTCAGGTAGGTGAGGAGGTGAGAAGGTCTGGGGTGCAGTCAGTGTTCACACTCATCCTCAATAGGGTTGGAGCAGTATAGCAGGAGATCTTCCACTCCAGCCCATATCAATGTCCCTATACTTTAGGTCCTAGAGGGATGAGTTGGACGTAGTGATGAGTTCTTAGTACGAGGGTGAGGACGTGATCGTGCGGTGTGTTGAACGTGTGCTTTGCTCAGATCAGCGCTTCAATCTTCTATTGTTCCTGTGGAGGCTCTCGGACAATAGGCGAGTGAAAGCCCCCTCTCTGAGGCTCACCGCTTTCTCTTTTTTTCTCACACGGGGTCAGAGGAGAAGCTTGCATTGTCCTGCCTCATTGTGGCAGTGAGAGACAGCCGAGCTCCACACACTGAGCTTCTTTATTCTCATCCACACGAGTTTCTGCAAAACCCTCTCCTACTTCTCTGGTCCTGTGTGGAGCATCGAGACATCTGGAGATTAAAGAGCTGTTTAACTCCACAGTGCTCCTGAATGTTCATCTCTTATATGGTTATGTATATACGCGCACACACACGCGCACACACGCGCGCGCACACACACACACACACACACACACACACACACACACACACACACACACACACACACACATACAGTATATACATAAACACACACACACACACACACACACACACACACACATACAGTATATACATAAACACACACACACACACACACACACACACACACACACACATACAACACACACACACACACACATACAAACACACACACACACACACACACACACACACACACACACACATACAGTATATACATAAACACACCACACACACACACACACACACACACACACACACACACACATACAGTATATAATACATAAACACACACACACACACACACACACACACACACACACACACACACACCACGTATATATATATATATACATAAACACATACACACATGCCCATAATCATCTATGCACACACACACTTAACACACACATGCATAAAAACAAACACACACACACACACACACACACACACACACACACACACACACACATAAGCAGAAGCAAACACAAACACGGACATATGTACACACAAACACACACAAACTCACCTATGCACACACACACAAACACACACACTCAACTATGAACACACTTACACACGCACATGTGTATGCGTATGTACAAGAGGCGCATATGTATGTGTGTGGCTGTGCGGCTGTGTGTGTGTGTGTGTGTGTGTGTGTGTGTGTGTGTGTGTGTGTGTGTGTGTGTGGGTGTGTGTGCATGTTATCTTACA
>JBCEWE010000751.1:7500-17500 GCA_039877035.1 Silurus lanzhouensis
AACCACATGTGGCTGGAAAAGTCGGGTGTCCAAATACTTTTGGCCATACATTGCACCTGTGAGCGAACACATTAAAGGAAGCACTTTGATGCGCCACGGCTTAATGAGAAATGTAAAAAAAAAAAGCTGGAAAGTGCTACATTACTTTGAGAGGAACTTCCTGGAACAGACACTGTTTATCTGTGGATCTTTGAGCCTTGGACGCCTGAGCAGAGGAGTAAAACTTGACCAGTGCGTAAAACCCCGGCGCTGCCACGGAGGCGTTGGGACACACCTTCACCAGGTAGAGCGCTCCAAAGGCAGAATACACACTGCACAGAGACTCCTGTTAAAGCGAACAAGATTCAGGAGAAGGTCACATGATGCAGGTGATAATAAACAGTGTAGAAGTAGGAGACACTGTGAGATGGTGTGGATTTGGTTTCAGTATTGCAATGATTTTAATGTTTAAATCTTTAAGGTGCACCTGGAGGTACTGTAACTGAGACTCTGATACTCAACTCTTTTTGAGTATCATTTTTGAATTATCTACACTATACTGCCAAAAGTATTGGGACACCTGATCTTTCCTGCTAGATGTGGTTCTTTTCTAAACTGTTTCCACAAATCTGGAGGAACTCAATTGTACAGGACGTCTGTAGATGCACTCTAATAACATTTTGCATTTGCTTGAACTTGGAAACCCAAACCTGCTCCAGCATGGCGATGCCCCTGTGCACACAGTGAGCTCCTGGAAGATCTGGTTTACATGCTTTGGAGAGGAAGATCTCCCGCTATAGAGCTCTGATCTCATCCCTACTGAACACCTTTGAGATGAATGTGAATGCTGACTGCACTTCAGGTCTCCTCACCTACATCACTACCTGCCTTTCATAACACACTTGTGACTGATGAAGACAAATATCCATAAACACACTCCAACATCTAGTGGAACATGAGCAGGTGTCCCAATACTTTTGCCAATAGAGTGCATCTATCTATCTATTGATGATAATGATTGTTATTCATGATTAAAAATAAAAACTAACATCTCTGAGTGTTTCTAATAGATTCTCAGATGTTTCTATAAATCTTTATAGAATTTTGAGATCTGAAGGAATTTTTCATTCATTACTTCTGATTTCCTGATCAATGATTCGCTGTTGCATTCTAGAGAAATGAAATCATTATGAGAATAATAAATAATAATAAAAGGTGAATCTACTCACATAAATAAACGCCTCGGAGTGTGAAGGCTGAATTTCCCAAATAAACAGAGTTTTATTGTTTTCAGTTGGAACTCGGAACTCTATAATATCCGCCTCGAGATCCATCTCTGTGTTTAACTCTCACTCAAATCACCTCTGATCATTATTCATCTCTCTGAAGCTCTTTTGCGATTAATCCAAGTGTAAAAACGCGATTATAAAAGTTATAAACTCTAGTTAGCGCTATGAAAGAATCCACGTGACATCCTGACTTCCGTAAACAGAATGAAATTTCCCGCGCTGCACGTCACTCCTGCGTCAGCACGTACAGTACGTCATGACGTCGGAGGAGGGGGGGCAGAAGGAGTGGGATTAGGAGCAAAATAGAGAATTTAATTAAACTGAATACATTAAAATGCACTTCACCCTATGATCCTCCTTCTTCTTAAAATACGTGTTCACCACTGCCATTTCCAAACTTTCAGCAAAATCTACCATCATCTACCCTTCCACATTCCTCTCCTTAAAACCATACCTACCATCACCTCCTCATCACCTCTGTTCCCTTCACCTACATGCCCATTAAAGTCTGCACCAATCACCAATCACCAATCTTTCATTCCTACATTCACCTTCTATCACTTCATCTAACTCACTCCAGAATCTTTCCTTCTCCTCCATTTCACAACCCACTTGTGGAGCATAAACACTGATGACATTTATCATCATCCCTTCAACTTCCACCTTCACGATCATCACCCTATCAGAAACTCTCTTCACCTCCACTACACTCTTACTGTACTCTTCCTTCAGAATCACCCCTACACCATTTCTCTTTCCATCCACACCATAATAGAACAGTTTAAACATCTCCAATGTTCCTGCTCTTACTCCCTTTCCACACAACATATCTACCTTTCTCCTCTCCATCATATCAGCTATCTCTCTCCCTTTACCAGTCATAGTACCAACATTCAATGTACCAACCAGAACCTCCAGTCTCCTTCATTTCTCCTCTCCTTCTCCTTTCACTGCTGTCTCTGTAGACGTCTTCTAGAGAGAGAAAGAGAGAGAGAGAGACAGAGAGAGAGAGAGAGAGAGAGAGACAGAGAGAGAGAGAGAGAGAGAGAGAGAAAGAAAGAGAGAGACAGAGAGAGAGAGAGAGAGAGAGAGAGAGAGAGAGAAAGAAAGAGAGAGACAGAGAGAGAGAGAGAGAGAGAGAGAGAGAGAGAGAGAGAGAGAGAGAGAGAGAGAGTGCCTGATTTATCAATATTTCAGTAAATCTAAACAAAAGATTTTGTACATGTGCTTATTTCGGACATCATCAAAGTTTTTTTTATAAAGTGATATCCATGTACACATTCTGTAATTGCTTTGGATTGGGGAGGTGGTAGTTCATCGAGTTCATCGAGCTTGGATCGAGTTCAAATTCCAGCGCCACCTAGCTGCCACTGCTCCACCAACCCTTGACTGTTCAGTTGTAAGTTACTCTGGATATGTGTGTCTGCCAAATGCTGTAAATGTAATGAAAACAAGCGAATAAAAACTCCACAGAACATTAGAGAAATAAAATGATAGTAATCCATGCATATTAGATTAGATTAGATTAGATTAGATTAGATTAGATTAGATTCAGCTTTATTGTCATTACACATGTACAAGTACAAGGCAACAAAATGAAGTTTGGGTCTAACCAGAGTGCAATAACACCAGGTGGATATAAAGTGTTACATGATTTACATAAATTAAATAGAATTGAATATAGGATTATAAACAGTAATTTACAGATATATATGTACTATTAATATACAGATGAATATATGTGTATTATGATGAATATATATATATATTGCCAAACTCAGTCACATTAACAAATGTATATATGTATATATGTATATACCTTCTCTACTGTATATAATGGTTTAATAAAAACATCTTTTTTATTTGAACCATAAATGTAATAATTTCTTCACACACAACACACACACACACACACACACACAACACAACACACACACACATACAACACAACACACACAACACAACACACACATGGCCATTGGGTTAAATCATAAACCTTTTTATTAGAGATTAAAGTAAATGTTCCAGCTGTATTTTATATAATCTCTAAAATGGTGGTGTGAACCAATGGGACTAAACACTGCTAATAATTGGTTAGGTTGCAGAAATAAACCACCAGATCAGAATTTCTACACATAAATTGTTTGAAGTTTTATAGATTTAGATGTTTTTTAAACTACAACCCCCAGAATGTCCCTAATGAACTCCCTAATGATGAAATTTCAGGTTCTTCAAAGTATTTTTTTAAATTCAGAAACTGCTTCTCAACTCCATTTTGAGGAACAACTGAAAAACGAGATTTAGTAAAGCTGAGATTCAAGAAACACACGAGTGGTGTCGAAAAGGTGAGTGAACTCTCCTATAAATACTATTTAACAAGAAGGAAGTGTTTAAAGTGTGTGTTCAGGAAACAGAAAGTCACACGGCTGATTTATTTCGTATAGAAAAAAGAGATCATTAAAATTTAGAATAAATCCATAAAAATGTTAAAGTTAGTGATATGCTGTTTAATGAACCAGAAACAGGCATTAATTTAAAGTCAGAGTTATAGTTAGTTTAAAACAAATGCTTTTTAATTCATTTTATATGTTAGATAATAAAATGATCTAGCATCTATTTACTCTCTTGATATGAATCTGCATTTCTTACACATTTGTCATCAAAAATCTAATAAAAACTGTAGAAAACAGTTTAAAAACAACAGGGATTTCCAAAGTATAGTTTTAAACCCCACGTGGTGGTGAAAGAGAAATTCAGACCCTCTATTTTTGGTTATTCATCACTCTGACCTTCAGCACCAGGCCAGGAATTTAGCAATAGAAACAAAACCTTAAACTAGCACCATTAAAGAAACTTGGGTTGTGTTTCAAATTGCATCCGAATGCACAATTCTAAAGCACTACTGAGCATCAACACCATTTAGGTGTTTACAATAGTATTAAAAAAAAAAGTCTAAACTTGCTAGATTATTAAATAAAATTTCTTAAATAAAATTACGCTTTTTTTAAATGTTATTTTTTTAGCTTCCATGAAACAAGTTCCCATGAATAAGCTATTACTGTAGAAACAGTAACACGTTGGACTTCTGTTTAGATCGTTGTGGGTTCAAATCCCAGCACCAACCATTTGCCACTGCTAGGACTTTTGGGCAAAGACTTTATCACTTAACTGCTCACGTTGTATACATGAGAAATTTAAGTCGCTCTGTATAAAGCTTTCTGCCAATTGCCGTAAATAGTAGAACTGCTTTTTTTTTTTTTTACGTGACCAATCAGGAATCCAGAATCAGGAGTGAAATAATTTTGTTTAACACATTACACAATAAATTATTGTCAGGATCCAGAGGATTTTCAGGGTAATGTTTTCCATTATGTTATCTGTTTTTCTACCACAAGGTGGCGCTTGAGACCATAATTGATCCACCTAGAGCAGGGGTGTCGAACCCAAATTCACAGTGGGCCAAAATTAAAAACTGGGACGAAGTCGCGGGCCAAACTCAATATTTATTGAAAAATTGACTGCAATCTTCTCTCCAGATGTGTAATGTTAAACCTTTCCATATGGAAACAAACTTTATTTTTGCATAAACATTGAATCTGAAACAACCAAAGTTTAATATTATAAACACATTTGAAATAAAACACATCAGTGGTATTCGTTTCTTATTCTCTCTCGCTCTCTCTCTCTCTCTCTCTCTCTCTCTCTATATATATATATATATATATCCTTTCGAATTCCTTTTTAATGTTAATCTTTTTTCACATGGCAACAAAACAACCAAAAATAATAATTTGATTCAATTAAAAAAAAAACAACCTTTCAACTATTAACAGTTCATGCCTTGTAGTAGAAAAAGTGCATAAAGACAAAATGTATTCAAGCTCAGTTTCTACACTCTGATTTACTTTGATTTGTTAGAGTCGGATTTCTGCATTTCTTCTTAGATGCAAGTACATCATGTCTGGGGTTTAGGCTCTGAGCTGAGCATCATGTCTGGGTTTAGGCTCTGAGCTGAGCATCATGTCTGGGTTTAGGCTCTGAGCTGAGCATCATGTCTGGGTTTAGGCTCTGAGCTGAGCATCATGTCTGGGTTTAGATTCTGAGCTGAGCATCATGTCTGGGTTTAGGCTCTGAGCTGAGCATCATGTCTGGGTTTAGGTTCTGAGCTGAGCATCATGTCTGGGTTTAGACTCTGAGCTGAGCATCATGTCTGGGTTTAGGTTCTGAGCTGAGCATCATGTCTGGGGTTTAGACTCTGAGCTGAGCATCATGTCTGGGTTTAGACTCTGAGCTAAGCATCATGTCTGGGTTTAGGCTCTGAGCTGAGCATCATGTCTGGGTTTAGACTCTGATCTGAGCATCATGTCTGGGTTTAGTCTCTGAGCTGAGCATCATGTCTGGGTTTAGGTTCTGAGCTGAGCATCATGTCTGGGTTTAGGCTCTGAGCTGAGCATCATGTCTGGGTTTAGGTTCTGAGCTGAGCATCATGTCTGGGTTTAGGCTCTGAGCTGAGCATCATGTCTGGGGTTTAGGTTCTGAGCTGAGCATCATGTCTGGGGTTTAGGTTCTGAGCTGAGCATCATGTCTGGGGTTTAGGCTCTGATCTGAGCATCATGTCTGGGTTTGGGCTCTGAGCTGAGCATCATGTCTGGGGTTTGGGCTCTGAGCTGAGCATCATGTCTGGGTTTAGGCTCTGAGCTGAGCATCATGTCTGGGTTTGGGCTCTGAACTGAGCATCATGTCTGGGGTTTGGGCTCTGAGCTGAGCATCATGTCTGGGTTTAGGCTCTGAGCTGAGCATCATGTCTGGGGTTTGGGCTCTGAGCTGAGCATCATGTCTGGGTTTGGGCTCTGAGCTGAGCATCATGTCTGGGGTTTGGGCTCTGAGCTGAGCATCATGTCTGGGTTTAGGCTCTGAGCTGAGCATCATGTCTGGGGTTTGGGCTCTGAGCTGAGCTGAGCATCATGTCTGGTGTTTGGGCTCTGAGCTGAGCATCATGTCTGGGTTTAGGCTCTGAGCTGAGCATCATGTCTGGGGTTTAGGCTCTGAGCTGAGCATCATGTCTGGTGTTTGGGCTCTGAGCTGAGCATCATGTCTGGGGTTTGGGCTCTGAGCTGAGCATCATGTCTGGGGTTTGGGCTCTGAGCTGAGCTGAGCATCATGTCTGGTGTTTGGGCTCTGAGCTGAGCATCATGTCTGGGTTTAGGCTCTGAGCTGAGCATCATGTCTGGGGTTTAGGCTCTGAGCTGAGCATCATGTCTGGGTTTAGGCTCTGAGCTGAGCATCATGTCTGGGTTTAGGTTCTGAGCTGAGCATCATGTCTGGGTTTAGGCTCTGAGCTGAGCATCATGTCTGGGTTTAGGTTCTGAGCTGAGCATCATGTCTGGTGTTTGGGCTCTGAGCTGAGCATCATGTCTGGGGTTTGGGCTCTGAGCTGAGGAAATCCTCAGGATAGAGTGAAGATGTGCATCAGTGAGACTCCTGAGTGGTGTTTTGATCTTCATTAATGAGAACAGTTACACACACAGATATGTGCTGCTGAACACAGAGAGGATTCGAGCAGCTTGGGCACGAAGTTGGAGCAGTGTGTCGGGGAGGAAACATGGAAACTGTGCCGCACACACAGAGTCGTACTTTGACTTGATCGTTTCTCTACACTGGAGTTCAATCAGCTCCATTTGGAGGTTGGTTGGTGCGCTTTCCACATCAACCACAAACGGATTACTGAGCAGATCAAATCTGCATTTCTGAAATTTAAAGTCGGTAAATCTCCGGGTAAATTCAGCGCTGAGTACGCGGAGTTTTCCAGCGTGGAGTTTTTCAGTGGGCTCGACTGACGCGCACGCGCACTAACAAAGCATTCTGGGATTTGTAGTATTAGCGGTGTATGCGCTATATACTGGCGGGCAGCTCTAATACACATTTGATATGATCTCGCGGGCCAAAAATAATTACAGGGCCTGAGTTTGACACCCCTGATCTAGAGCTTGTTAACTGCGTGTGTATAAGAGCTCTCCTTTTGCGCCAGTCTTTTGCCTGGTTTGTTTACTTTATTTCCCTGTTTCGGGTTTTTTCCTGTATTTTTTTGCATAAATCTTGCGGCCGTGTTTTTTTTTTTTTTTTTTTTTTTTTTTTTTTTTTGTCATTCTTAAGGATTTATTCTGGTGTTACCTTTTATTTTTCGATTTTTTTTTTATTCATGTTTTGTTTATTTTCAAACTCTGGTATTTTTGGATGTTATCATGGAATTTTAATCAGCCATTATTGTCTCTGTATTTGGGTTTGTGCGCCCCCGTGTGGCAGAGCTCCGGTAATTGCATTTTTGTATTTTCTTTATTTATTTCACGTGTAATAATTGTGCCCTAACTGAAAAAGGTCGCACAGTTTTGGTCCCAGTGCTCAGCTCAGAATCCTCCCATCTGAGAGAACTAGACCTGTTAGGGAATGATGTCAGAGGCTCAGGAGTGAAGTGTCTCTCTGCTGGACTGGAGAACCCTCACTGTAAACTTAAGATACTGAGGTAAGACCATCTCTCTGAGCATTGCATGACCTGCTCCTCAGTAACACACATTCTCTAATAGTTTGTGTACTGATTCCTAATGGCATAATCTCAACGATAGTTTCTTTATTTACATATATTTGATGTTTCAGATCTTTGTTTGTCTCAACTGGAACTTGAGAAAGCATTTTTAATTAATGCATTTAGTTATGCCATAATCAGTTTATTATTTAGCTGCTCTGCCTCAGTTGAGGATGTTGCTTATTTGCAATGACCTCTGGTGAAAATGTGACTCCCTTCCTCTGGCCTGACTTCTGTCTTTGCTCTAAAAGACCTGCAGGGGGCATTTTCACAGACTGCCCAAGTTCTCCTGAAATAAACATTTGCATGTCAAAAGTGGCACATTAACGGGGGTTTAAGTGTGTTAACATTTTTGTTTTTGCCTCTACCGTATTAACTTTTTAAAAACTTTTAACCTATCCTAATTACATGGAACTTTTACCCTTGTCTAAGTCTGTGCTCAGGTTTGCCTGCTTTCCTGTAGTTGACTTTCATGCTCTTGACCCTGTTTAAAGTCCTAGTTTTAAAAAATACAAACAATTACTATATAGTGAAATATAAAAGTTATGAAATTGCTTTCAAATTTAAACAATACAAATTATTTGACACAAACTTCTGTGTAATTTCAGAGCAGAGACTAATGTAAGGATTTTGCAGATTACACTGTGGTCCCAAACAATTCTCCTGGATTTAAAGGTGATAGCAGTGTCTCTTTGATAGAAAAGTTCCTGCTGATCTGTGAGTTCTGGGAAAATAGTCTCATTATCTCTCTACAGGTTGTACTGCTCTGACTTCAGCTCTGAGATCAAACCCCTCACACCTGAGAGATCTGACTGGGAATAAACTCAGACAAAGGAGTGAAGTGTCTCTCTGCTGTACTGAAAAATCCTCACTGTAAACTGGAGAAACTGAGGTAATTTCATCTTAGTGTCACATGACCTGCTCCTTAGTAAGACACAATCTCTGTGACTGTGACCGAAACAGAAGTTAAGTTTATTAAAGAATTGAAGGAAAGATCATTGAAGGTAGCATTAACTTTACGTTGAACTCTTGAAGTTAAAATTATGTTCAACTGATCTAAATTTTAGAAAAACTAAGCTATAAATGTTCTTGTAAATTTGACAAATTTCTCGCACTCAAACATTTTTTTTCCTTTATTACCTGTTTTACCCACCAGATGTCGCCATTTTGTAACAGTCCCTAATTAACTCCCGTTCTTTCCACCTGAATCCTGTTTGCTTTGTGTGTTAAAGGGGTGCTTTTGTGTCTGTCTGGGTTTGTTATGATGTGCGGTCCGATTCCCGACCCATCTCAAGTTCCTTGTATAAGTAATAATTGTTCAGTTAGGTTTTTGTCTTGCTTTTCTGTTTAGACTGAGTATTTTTGACAATTTTGAAGAAATTGTATTTATTTGGTTTTTTTTTAAAGTTCCTGAGGCGTTTTGTGTTTTCCTATTTTAAATTGTGGACTTTCATTCGATCTGCTGTTGTATTGGACTTTATGGAACCTGAGTTTTTGTGGAATAATATTTTTCTGTTTTGGGCTTTGTTTGTACATTCTAAATAAAATTATGAATCTTCCAACTCTTCTAAGTTGTATTTGGGTTCACATGCCTCCCTGTTGATGGCTTCTGAAGCTCCTGCCTCTTATGCAATCAATCCTTGTTTAAACCCTGAGACACACACACACACACACACACACACACACACACACACACACACACACAGTTTGTTTGACTATGACTTCGCCTGGCAACGACATAGAGCACAAGCCCGACTGGCTCTCCCACTCTGCGGTGGCCCACAGCCTACGGATACTTTCCGGATGCACTATAGCATTTCCAGAAATAGTGCCTTGCTGGTTTAAATGTAAAAACAAGCCCAATGTGTCAGAGAGACAACTGGAAGGACACAAATGCTGTTTGTGGACACAAATGCTGTCACGACTGTTTTAGCAGCAAAAGGGAACCAACACAATATTAGGCAGGTGGTCATAATGTTATGTCCTTTCTATCTGTCTGTCTGTCCTAAATGACTTGGAGGTGAGATGCAGGTGTTTGTATGCAGCTGGGGCAAAAAAAATCATTCTGGGAAATGAAACTTTATACAAAATTTGCACAGCCCTTTATTTTGTGTTTCCCCACAGTGTCCAGCAGGAGGCAGAAAACGGGATT
>JBCEWE010000751.1:22500-75000 GCA_039877035.1 Silurus lanzhouensis
CCCTGATGGTAGGAAAGTAAAAAGTGTGTGTGACGGGTGTTTGTGTGTGTGTGTGTGGGGGGGGAACTCTACAGTTTTGTGTACAAGTGTACAGTGTCCTCAACACATAAAGGTGTGTGAGGGTGTGTGTGAGTTCTGTTTGTTGAGTTAGTTTGTTGAGAAGCCTCTTTTATATTTATTTTGTATTTAGATTTTTTATAACAAAAAAAATGGCACACACACACACACACACACACGCACACACACACACACACACACACACACACACACACATGCACACACACGATTATTCCAAGATATTTTACAGATAAAAACTGCAGAGAAATTGGCAACAGGCCAACCGTTCTCACGCTCTGCACATCTACTCGCCCTTCCCCCACGCATGCACAATGAGAGACTGATGAGAGATAATTATTATTATTATTATTATTATTTTATTCTAATAATTTATTTTTTTATTCTATAGTTTTTATATTGTTACATATATAGAAAGGGGGAGAGCGCGCAAGAGAGAGGAAGAGAGAGAGGGAGGGAAAGAGAGAGGGAGAGAGAGAGAGAGAGAGAGAGAGAGAGAAAGAGAAAGAAAGGGAGGGAGAGAGAGAGAAAGACTGTTTTTGACTTTTACAAAACTTTATTTTCACATACCATACATTTCAGGGTGACTCAATAAATTAGATAATAAATAAATAAATAAATAAATAAATAAATAAATAAATAAATAAGTAGATATGTATTAAGATAGTTTTGTATTTGATTAAAACATGAGTGGTTAGACCAGTTCTGGTGCAAAGTTTAGCTCTTCACCTTCAAGAGAGCACGAAGCATTCTCCCAACACCACACACATTTAAGCACATCCATATCATTCATACTTCTGTAAAAATTTTAATCTATTAAAACTTTTTTAACATTCTTGTGACCTCACAGTCAGTGTTCTGTGTGATCTGGTTTTTTTCGGCTCAGGTATTTCGCCATCTTCGCTTGACTGAGGATAAAATTAACCAGTTGGCACCTGAACCTGTGTTTCCTGTTGCAACCTGAAGCAGTGAATAAAAGCATTAAAAACTGTTTCTCTCTGTGAACAAAAGGGACAGTCAGGTGTAACATCAGGGTTTAGAACAGAAATAAAAGAGTTCACAGAGATAATACCATGTAAAATCCTCCACTGGAGGTTGGCAGCTCTTTTTTTGGTTACGGTGGTCTGTACAGTGTCTCCACTCTGGTTTAAAATCAGCATTAAAACCCTGAACACTTCTCCATGGGGGTCCACCCTCCCACTTAGCTTTTTCTTATTCAGAACCTTAACACAGTCTCTGTAGAGCAGCTTCCCCGACACTGACCCAAAGTCCATCTGCCCTTCACCTCGGCTTTCCAGGAGGTGGCCACGCACCCGTCGAGGTCAGGAGCGATGCTCAGCTGGGGAAAGGGTTATCCTCTGCAGGAAAAACCTCAGTGTGTTGATAGTCCATTAGCTGAACACGCTCCTTTGATGTTAGTGCAGATCTCCAGCAGCATAGGAGCTGATTGACAACACACAGGGACCTCAGTCCCATATGCGCTGCCACGTCCTCTGCCCTCGACAAGTCTGACCCCTTTGTGATTTTCACAAGCTCCCGGAGCGTCACAATGCCCGAGGAGATTAGAGTTCTGGTCAGTGCAGAAATGGTCACACTGGAGATATCCAATCGCCCGCCATACACCAGAGGCTCCTTCAGCTACCAGTGTAGTGTTCGACAGCCTTCTGTTTTTTTATTAAGTCCACGGTAAAACATTGGTAATCCAGAAACGTCCAGCATTTTTGTGTCCATTAAAAACAAGGCTCTGTCCAGCCCCAGTCCTTCAACTGTGCGTAATAATCCACTGGCTGCTGCTCTCCATACTAAGTCTCTGGGTCCAGCGAGGAGCCTCTGGATGAACTGGAGGCCAGAATGCAGCAGCTCTGCTGGACAGCTGGACCAGCCCGTGCCCTCCTTCCTCCTTTGGCAGATGAAGAACACTCAGAGGAATCAAGTGTAGTTTGTCCCAGAAGAAATCACCAAGCAGGGCCTGGATGTTCCCCAGCAGGTTCGATGGAGGATCAACACAGGCTAGCTTGTGCCAGAGGGACGACGCGGCGAGGTTGTTGATGACCAGCGTACGCCCTTATAGGACATCTTTGGAACCAACCGTTTCCACCTGCTCAGTCTGATTTTCACATGCTCTACAAAACCTTCCCAGTTCTGGACTGTTTTTGGTTTGTGATTCTGCTCTGCCCTTCTTTGTTCTGTTTGCCAGATTTTTTGGATTTGTTTTTGTCTTCCCTGCATTGCCCTGTTTGCCTGTGTTTTCGACCCTGGACTGTTTTTGGGCTTTGTTTTTGCCTTTTACCCTTTGCTATACTTTATATATTAAATTCAGTTTTTCCATAACCTTGTGTGCATCCTGCATTTGGGTCCTCCCATCCAGTCACTCTGCACCCACCCCTGCACCTGTGCTCCCTAACACAAACTGCAATCAAAACTCAGAATCACCGCAAATTCACTGTGAGATGGCTGGTGAAACTTTTTTTTTATTATTGCTACACCATGTATGTAGTTAAGAAATGCCCACAACAAAAATCTCCAAAGTGAGTCTCCAAACAACCCAGTTCACCATAAGACACTATTTCCATGATCCATCCAGATCTGCTGCTTTACCTGAGGAAAAACCTTCCTACAGAAGATTTGACTAAATAAATGTTTTCAGCTGATACTTGAACACAGACTGTGTCTCATTTCCAAACAATAATTAGAAGGATGTTCTGTAACTGTAGGGCTTTGTAAGTGAAAGCTCTGCCTCCTGTTGTCGTCTCTATTTCTCTATTTGAGGTGCCAATAAATTGTGAAGCAGGATGTGGTAAGGAGGAAGTGAGAGCAGTGATTGAGAGGATTAAGAGTGGAAAGTGGGTTGGACCAGAAGCGTGGAGATGTTCAGGAGAGATGCAGTGGAGTTTTTAACCAGATTGTTTAACAAGCTTCTGGAAGGTGAGAAGATGCCTGAGGAATGGAGAAGGAGTGTGCTGGTACTGATCTTTAAGAATAAGGGAGATGTGCAGACCTGCAGTAACTACAGGGGAATAAAGTTGATCAGTCACACCATGAAGTTATGGGAAAGAGTAGTGGAAGCCAGGCTGAGAGAAGAGGTGACCATCTGTGAGCAACAGTATGGTTTCATGCCGAGGAAGAGCACCACAGACACATTATTTGCTTTGAGGATGTTGATGGAGAAGTATAGAGAAGGTCAGAAGGAGCTGCATTGTGTGTTTGTGGATTTAGAGAAAGTGTACGACAGGGTGGAGAGAGGAGTTGTGGTATTATATGAGGAAGTGTGGTGTGTCAGAGAAGTATGTGAGGGTGGTGCAGAACATGTATGAGGACAGTGTGACAGCAGTGAATTGTGCAGTAGAAACGACAGACTGGTTCAAGGTGAAGGTGGTACTGCATCAAGGATCGACCCTGAGCCCTTTCCTGTTTGCAGTGGTGATGGACAAGTTGAAGGACGAGGTCAGACAGGAGTCTCCCTGGACTATGATGTTTGTGGATGATATTGTGATTTGTGGTGAGAGTAGTGAGCAAGTTGAGAAGATCCTGGGGAGGTGGAGGTACACGCTGGAGAGAAGGGGAATGAAAGTCAGTAGAAGTAAGACAGAGTACATGTGTGTGAATGAGAGGGAGGGCAGTGGAGGGGTGCGGTTGCAGGGAGAAGAGGTGAAGAAGGTGGAGGAGTTCAGGTACCTGGAGTCAACAGTGCAAAGTAATGGAGAGTGTGTTAGAGAAGTGAAGAACAGAGCAGCCGAAAGAATAATAATAAGAAAAAGAAGACAACAAGCACAGTAGACTTTGATCTACAGAACAAACGAGGCTGCACCTTGTGCCCACCTTTGCTGTCTGGAACATATTTCTGTTATGCTAATCCCAGCATTGAGACCTCGTTTGAAATGTGCCAGAAATCAAAGAAATCATGTGTGAACAGATCATTTCTACTGACCTTATGCACTCACATTGATGTGAGCAAGAAATGCAAAGCTCAGACTTCAATCTACATTGGACCCATTCCACTATGCCCAAGAGCCAATCTGCTGATATCATGTGTCTATCCACCACACCTTATGTCAACAAATGGGCAGAGAGAGAGAGAGAGAGAGAGAGAGAGAGAGAGAGAGAGAGAGAGAGAGAGAGACAGAGACAGAGACAGAGAAAGGGGGCAGAGAGAGAGTGAGAGGGGCGGGGGAAGGTGAGTATAAAGAGAACCCATGTGAAAATCATGCGTCACTTGGCGGCGTAGATTGCAGGAAAGGTAAGACACTTACATTTGAGCACGTATTTTCTGCTTGTCTAGACACGTGCTTTTCCTCGCATGAAAATCACTAATATACTTGATTACTAGTGTGTGTGTGTGTGTATATATATATATATATATATATAATTATTATTATTATTATTATTATTATTATTATTATTATTATTATTAAATAGACCTTTTGTGACGATACCCACGCCTCATACTATTTATATTTTAAAACTGTGAAAAGTCTAGACTGCAGGCAGGCCAGTTCAGCACCTGGATTCTTAATACGAACCCATGCTATTGTCATAGATGCATTTCATGCATTTAACTGGTGTCCTAAAAAATGCAATGATTCATCTAAAAAACTGGGAATTCTGGAAATGCAGCTTTACACAGATGGACTCCGACCAGCTTTACTTCTGAGAGACTCTGACTTTCAACGATACACTTTTTTTTACCATATTACTGGCCTGCCGTCAATTAACCTAATTAGTTGCACAATGTTTCTGCAGGTCTTATTTGTTATTATCACTTACTTTTACAGCCTTTTGTTGCTGCTATAAATGTTAACATTTTTCTTTTTAATCTTAAATGATAAATTTGTTCAATTTAAACATTTGGTGTTTTCTATGTTCTATTTTGTATAAAATATGGGTTTATGAAATTTGCATCATTGATCATTGCATGCTGTTTTTATACTTTTTTGGAATTAGGGCTATCATTTGTCCCTATTCATCTGAGGTTGTTTTTACCTGATTTTACAACCGTCTAAGGACATCATGTTTGTCTTTTCCAGTTAATGTAATTTTAACCAAGAAATAAAATGCTGTTTTTGTTTAGTCACTTGCAGATAAAGAGACCAGACTACAGATTACTGAGCTGTGTCTCTATGAAGAGTGAGTCATCTATGGATCCTCCTGTTATATACACAGATGAAGAGTCTTTATCTGGACCCAGGTAATTATTTTTAAACCCTTCAACTCGGTAGGACATGAGGTTTTTGGTATCCAATTTGGGGAAAGTGCAAAGCTTGTCTGTATCAGAACTTTGAGAGAAACACATTGCTAATCTGGTGGATCAGCATGTATTTGGTTTTAATACATGAAATTTTTGTAAAAATTGTTATTCAGTGTTTTGCACAAGTGGTATTGACTCGAACTTTGTTTACTTGAATTCAGTGCACTGTTAAATTGGCAAAGGTGATCTATTGAATCATGAACACTGACCTTAACTGAGACAAGTGAGGCGTGCTCTTGGAGTGATTGTGGTAGACTGTGGTAGGCTGGGCTGTGAAGGTTCACCAATTTTGGATAATGTCTCTCTGTGGTTCAATGAAATCCAGAAGTCTTACTTTGTTTCTCAGTTGTTGTTTTTTTATTTTTCTTTGAAATTTGCTACTTTTCATCAGGTCTAATCACAGTTCATTCTTGATTTAGCAGGTGAGGGAGTGTGGGAATTCCATTTTAACACAGGGCCAGGCAGGTTTGAACAGCTTGTGTTACTTGTGTTTTAATTTATTTTGTGTAATAATACAATTTGCATAATGATCTGAATCTTTTAAGTGTCAACAAATATGCAAAACAGACTTCCGGTTTAGGCATGGCGTGAGTAGGCACACGTGAGTGTAGCTCCCGACTCCTTTTGTTTTTTTTGTCGTTGTTTTTGCCAAATAAGTTCGCTGAAACGGGTTTTCTCCCTGTAAACACCGTAAGCAACCAAGAGCTATCAAAAATATGACGAGCAGAAAGCAACTTCGGAATAAAATTGGCGACAAAGACGACGAGGCCTCGAGCATGGCGACGCCCGCGGAAGACACACCAACCTTACCACCTGATCTTGAGAGACTTCGGACGGCACTCCTCTCTGACACTGCGCAGATTGTTCATTCCCTTCTAAAAACGGAGCTGAACGATGCACTATCACCCGTGAATGTGACCCTGGAGCAAGTTAAGTCCTATTACGAAGCGCACGATCAACGTCTTCGTGAGGTGGAAGAAGGCTTGAACGTCTACAGCGACAGGATGGTGAATGTTGAGAATTTGATGGATGCATTACGAAAGAAGAATACATTGCTGAAAGAAAAGCTGGATGATCTTGAAAATCGATCCCGGAGATCAAACCTGAGAGTGGTGGGTATCCCGGAAAGTTTGGAAGGCTCAGACCCGGTTAAATTTATGACTGAGTTTTTCACGGAAGTGCTGGGGAGGGATTTTTTCCCCAGTCCTCTCGTCCTCTCCCGAGCCCACCGGGTCGGGCCTGTCCCTACCAGCAATACACAGGCCAACAACCCCAAACCCAGAGTTTTCCTGGTCCTTTTTCATTTTTTCCAGGACAAGCAACGCATCCTCAGATTCGGTAGGCAGCAGCGGGGGGTGCTTTTCCGGGGTCACAAGGTGTTCTTTCACGAAGATTTCAGCGTTGAGCTTGGGAGAAAGCGAGCGGCGTTTTAATGATGTGAAATCTCGACTGTACGGGAAAGGGGTCAGATTTGGTCTTTTGTATCCTGCCAGACTTCGGGCATTGTATGAAGGGAAGGTATGCTACTTTAACACGCCAGAAGAAGCCAACGAGTTCACCAAAAGACACTATTTCCATGATCCATCCAGATCTGCTGCTTTACCTGAGGAAAAACCTTCCTACAAAAGATTTGACTAAGCAAATGTTTTCAGCTGATACTTGAACACAGACTGTGTCTCATTTCCAAACAATAATTAGAAGGATGTTCTGTAACTGTAGGGCTTTGTAAGTGAAAGCTCTGCCTCCTGTTGTCGTCTCTATTTCTCTATTTGAGGTGCCAATAAATTTGAATAACTTCATCTAGATTTTAGCATATTTAACGAAAAGAGCAGTGGGCCTCAGGCAGATCCTTGAGGCATACAGTAAATCCTGACTGATTTATGTGGTTATTTATATGCAGGAATGAGCATATACAAACAAACATTTTTCTCTGGAAAAGCTACTGCTCTCACTTATACAAGACATTACAACTGTTTGGGAAAATAAACTAAAAGCATATTTTGGCCCACAAATGTAAATGGAAAAAAAAATCTTATTAGAACACACCCACATGATTAGTGTACAAGCCAAATTAAATCTCATAGTTATTATTGACATGTAAAATTCTTGCCAAATGCTACCGGCATGTGGATTTTATAGCTCGTACAACAAACACAGTAGATTTTGATCACACTAACATCTACAGAACAAACGAGGCTGCACCTTGTGTCCAACTATGCTGTCTGGAACATATTTCTGTTATGGTAATCCCAGCATTGAGACCTTGTTTGAAATGTGCCAGAAATCAAAAAACTCATGTGTGAACAGTCAATTTCTACTGACCTTATGCACTCACATTGCTGTGAGCAGGAAATGCAAAGAGCAGACTTCAATCTGAATTGGACCCAATCCACTATGCCTGAGATCCAATCTGCTGATATCATGTCTTCATCCACCACACCTCATGTCAACAAAATGACAATTGTTGTTAATCAAGTTTGCTGTTGATGCTACTGTTTGTTTAACTGTAGTCAGGTGGACACCACCTTAGAGTTAGGGATGATAACACTTGGGACAGGGGATCAGCCTGAAGATAATTTAACCCAGAACAGCATGCCTGGTGGGGTTTAGGCCACAAGTGCATACATTGTGACATCCTTTATTTGTGATTTAAACATGGCCCAGATGCATGTGTTCAGTGGCTGCATGAGGTGGTTCTGAATTCACGTGCTTCTCCTTGAAGCTGAGAGCAAAATTACATTGGGCCAAATACTGGAAAACTGGATTTGATATCACACTGTAGTTGCCTTGACTGAGGATTTGCAGTCATCTGGAGGGTTATGGTGTTAATATTGTGTGTATGTTGTTGTGTAGTGTAAAGCAGAGTGTAAAAAGGCCAGACTCACCATCACCCAGCCGTTCTTCAATGAAGAGTGATCACTCTATGGATTTGCCTCCTTCATTTAAAGCTGGAAAGTCTTCACCTGGACACAGGTATTTTATCTTTAAATTGCTCAAAGTATCTAGATTTTTCAGTCCAGCATATTTGCAGAATTCTTGTAGAGAACGTGTAAAAATTAAACATTACTGCATCAGGAGCTATAACAGTCAGTTAAATAGTCATATGTGTGCATGCAGGTATATTTCACCATGCATCATTTATTTACAAAAACTCTGGATTTGGTTAATAGATTAATAGTGTAGATGAGTTTGTGCATGTTGTCTTCATTTTAGCAAAATTACTGCATCCAGCTACAAAATCAAGTTATTGGAAACAAAAATTAAGCATTGAAAAAAAAAAAAATAAATAAAAGGAAAAACAAATGACTTCTCTAAACTTTTACAAAATTCATTTTTTTTAATTTCATTTAATTTTAATTAATTTAACAATTACTTAAAAAAACAAAAAAAATATATTTAAATATATTAGAGAAGGAAAAAACAAAGAATGTAAAAACAAAAACTTACATGTTGGGTCTTAAATGCACAATTCACAGGGAAATGAAACCCTGATCGCGATGGTTCGCTTTAAAAAGTAGGGAATGGAGACATCTGGTGGACAACTTTAGTGTGGCAACATCTTACAAATTCTGCGAGCACTTAGAACTGCATATCAATGGAACAAAGCAATATACTGAGTGGTAAATGGGCAAAAACTTAAGTGGCTAACATTCTGACTTAAAGACTTTGCTGTAATCGATCACAATGGATGAAACACTAATAAAACACTAATTCAATTAATGACAATAAGTAGAAAGAAATTAAGTTTATTGAAATTAAACTTGTTTATGTCCTTTAAAAATGTATTGCAGAAGTAAAATTGTTGATATTGTGTGTATGTTGTTGTGTAGTGTAACCCGGATAAAAAGGCCAGACTCACCGTCACTCAGCTGGATTTCCTGTAAGAGTGATGAATCTATGGATTTTCTATTTCCTGATTTTTCTGGACACAGGTAATTAATCTCTAAATTGGTCAAAGTATATAGAATTGTTTTATTCTTGTAGAAAACAGAGGGAAATTATTCTCAGACAACATTCTTGTTAAGAATTTGAGCATGTGAGAGTTAAACATCATTGCATGAAAATGTACAACAGCCAGTTAAATAGTCAAATGTGTGTATGCAATAACAATTTCATCATTCGGAGGAGTGGGTATCATTTATTTATACTCTGAAATTGCTGAAGAGAATAAAAGTGTAGATGATTCTGTGTATACTGCATTGGCATTTTAGCAGAATTGCTGCATTGAGCTACAAAACTGATCTGGACACTACATTCAATACACTGTATTAATGTGGAGTTGTATAAAAATAAGTATCACCTATTTGCTAACATTTAAATAGGGACTTAAAACATTAACTTGAATGTTAAAATGATTACTTATTATTATTATTATTATTATTATTATTATTATTATTATTATTATTATTATTATTTTATTATTATTATTTTTTTTAATAATTTACGATTACAAAACTTTTTGCTTGCTTCCAATTGTAAGTTAAATAAAAACAAAATATTTTGGTTTCAGAGTTTTGGACCCCACTGTATATTATATGTGTGTGTATATATATATATATATATAAATAACACATTCCTCTATTGTTGGAAACTAAAAAAAGCATACTGGCAGTACTGATGTTCTCCATTGCAATCTATTAACTCTAGTCAGGAGTTTTATAAAAGGTGTCATTTATCATTTTCAGAAGTATTTTTTATTCCCAGTAGGCATCGATTTCCACGTTTGCCTTCCACTTCTTCACTCGTTTCTGTTGGCCAGACCTGTTGTAGTGTTCATATGCTGGCCATATGTTTAATTAGTTCTCTGAGATTTTTGCACTTGCATGATGGTTCTTTTTGACTAAAAGACAGGAGGTGGAGCTGGAGGTAGCAGAGCTGAAGATGTTGAGATGTTCGTTGGGAGTGATGACAATAAACAGGATTAGAAATTAGTTTATTAGAGGGACAGCACATGTAGGATGTTTTGGAGACGAGGTGAGGGAGGTGTGATTGAGATGGTTTGGACATGTGCAGAGGAGGGACATGGGGTATATCAGTAGGAGAATGCTGAGGATGGAGACACCAGGAAGGAGGAAAAGAGGAAGACCAAGGAGGAGGTTTATGGATGTGGTGAGGGAAGACCAATTTACCTCAAAGGTGCTCAGAAACCTTTACACTTGCACCAATGAGAACAGTAACATCACAGTCTGTTTTTTAGAACATTACCAGGCAGGATAGGCAGAGGCTCTCCAGAGGCTGATGTGATCTCCCAGACCTGTAGTCTGTCTACAGCAAATGGTGCTATACCAAGTCCATCTGAGCTAGGGCTCTTCTCTTTGCTGCAGTCAAGGAAAACTGAAGATCCTAAAGGTAAATTCTTTTTAAAATAGCTCCAGTCCACAATCAGGAGATGACCAGATTGAAGCCTGGACTTAAATGGACTTAAATGCACCCACCATGACAACACCCACTACCTCAGTCTGCTTTTTGCAAATGCAAAACTGCAATTTTTTACGTAAACCTGCAGTAAGTCGCACTGTTTTTATATTTTAATTTTATTTTACAGAAATGTTGATTATATTTTAAATTGTATTTGAATGAATGCATATATTTTATGAAATAAAAAATATATACAGAGAGACAGAAGGAAAACTTTGTGTTGTGCAGGTTTCGGTATTTGACTAACTCTGGAGAATGTTGGGAGGCAGCATTGTGTTGAGTAAGATGTTGATGTTTAGGAAGTACCTGTGCTGGAGTCAGTTAGTGGTGATGGTCCTGTAGCGTGATGAGTCCTTGTGAGTGGTGGGAGAGGTTATCTAAAAGGCTGGCTGCTTTGGTTATTGTACAAAATCAAAATAGTGTGTAGAGAGATCCTGATAATCTTATTTTTCAGCTGTTCCAACAACCTGCTGTAGGTTCTCATGGAAAGAGAGCAGGTCAGGATGCTCTGTTTTGCCCCTCTGTAGAATGTTAACACATTAAAATCTGTTGTATTTTGCACCTGATATCTCATCAGATTTAAGTATAGATTGTGTTAAGTATAAATCTTAGGTGTTTTATTATAATAAAAGTGGTACAGAATCTTATTTTGGTTGCCCACAGTGTCCTGCATGGGAATGGAAACAGAAATGAACAGATCTTTGAAGATCCAGGGTAATATCATGACTATGACATTCTGTTACAATTTTGTTCTAATTATATACTTGTTATTCAAACCTAATTTCTAGAGATTGATTAGATTCTCTAAAATATGCACTATACTTTACACAAAAATAAGTTTTTTTTCACTTGATGATGTCGCAACATGATCCTTTCATATAACAGGTGTGGATCTTCATCTTCTGTAACTGCAGTTCAGGAGAAATGCAAATTAAACCTTAAGAGGTTTCAGCACTTGAATGAGGTAATAACACACCAGGGAAACCCAACACTTCTCAGTGAGATCTACACAGATCTCTACATCACAGAAGGAGACAGTGGAAAAGTCAATAGTGAACATGAGGTGAGACAGATCGAGGCAGTATCGAGGAGAGCAGAAACAGAGGAGACACTGATCAACTGTAGTGAGATCTTTAAGCCCTTATCTGAAGAAGACAAACCCATCAGGATCGTTCTGACAAAGGGAGTCGCTGGCATTGGAAAAACAGTCTCTGTGCAGAAATTCATTCTGGACTGGGCTGAAGGAAAAACAAATCAGGATGTTCTGCTCATATTTCCACTTCCTTTCAGAGAGCTCAATCTCTTGAATGATCAAAAACGAAGCCTGGTGGAGCTTCTTCACTTCTTTTTGATAGAGATAAAAGGAACTAATATTTCCACTCTGGACAAAGTTCTGTTCATTTTTGATGGTTTGGATGAGTGTCGTTTTCCTCTGGATTTCCAAAACACAGTGAGAGTGTGTGATGTAACTGAACCAGCATCAGTAGATGTTCTGCTGATAAACCTGATCAAAGGAAACCTGCTTCCCTCTGCTCTCATCTGGATCACCTCCAGACCAGCAGCAGCTGATCAAATCCCCTCTGAGTGTGTAGATCGAGTGACAGAGGTACGAGGGTTTAATGACCCTCAGAAGGAGGAATATTTCAGGAAGAGGATCAGTGATCAGGAAGACACACCTGAAGTCATTAAGAAGCCTCTACATCATGTGCCACATCCCAGTCTTCTGCTGGATTTCAGCCACTGTTCTAGAGAGAATGTTGGGTGAAGCAGAGAGTGGAGAGATCCCCAAGACCCTGACTCAAATGTACACACACTTCCTCATGATTCAGACCAACTTCATACAGAAAAAGTACACAAAGAGCCAAGAGGCAGATAAAGAAATGCTTCTGAAACTGGGGAAACTGGCTTTTCAGCAGCTGATGAAGGGCAACCTGATCTTCTATGAGGAAGACCTGATGGAGTGTGGCATTGATGTGACAGAAGCATCAGTGTATTCAGGTGTGTGTACACAGATCTTCAGAGAGGAGTTTGGGCTTCACCAGAGTAAAGTGTACTGTTTTGTTCATCTGAGCATTCAGGAACATCTCGCAGCTCTGTATGTGCACCTGAAATTCACAAACAAGAAGAAGAATGTTCTTCAGCAGAGTCGGTTGTCTAAACTGTTGGTGCTGCTAAAAAAAAAGACAATCTTGGATGTACACAAGAGTGCTGTAGATCAGGCTCTACAGAGTAAAGATGGACATCTGGATCTTTTTCTTCGCTTTCTTCTGGGTCTCTCACTGGAGTCCAATCAGAACCTCTTAAAAACCCTAGTACCACAAACAGGAAGTAGTTCTCGCAATAAACAGGAAACAGTTCATTACATTAAGATGAAGATCAGAGAAAATCCTTCAAGAGAGAAAGCTATCATTTTGTTGGACTGTCTTCGTGAACTAGAGGATCATTTCCCAGAAGAATAAATTCAGCACTACATGTAATCTGACACCGACCTGAAAAGTGAAAATAAATCCATAGCCCTTTATTAAAACTTAGTCTGGTATCCAAAAGCAGAGGAAAGGAAAATACCAACGTATAATTTGAGGTTTGAAAGTCATACAGTATCTCACAAAAGTAAGTGCACCCCTCACATTTCAGCAACTATTTCAGTATCTTCTCAAGGGACAATACTATAGAAAAAAAAACTTGATATATTTTAGAGTATCAATGTGCAGCTTGTACACCAGATTTACTGTCCTCTAAAAATAACTCAACATACACACATTATTGTCTAAATTACTGCAACAAAAGTGAGTACGCCCTCAGTGATAACAGCTGTACGTGGTGTAAATATGCAAAGCCACACGTCCTCTTCATCATGTTCATCTTGTATTTGTATCTTGTATTAGATCAAATTTGGTCATTTGAGAAAAATTTAGACCATTTGAGCTTTTTCTGTCCCGACGCAGTGACTGCTTCTACCTGCTACTCTGCTTTTTATTTTTACTTGATTCCCTTTTGAATATATGAATGAACACGCTGAAACGGACTTACAGTGGTCCAAGTCATACAGAGGTTCTCTAAGACGGGTTCCATTAGAAACAGACCTCGCAAGGGTCCATCAAAGAAGATGAGTCCTCGTGCTGTGCGTCAGGTGCAGAAGCTGCTTCAAAAAACAGACATGAGAGCTGCAGCGTTGCTTTAGAGCAGGGGTCACCAACCTTTTTTTTTAGGGTACTGACTATTGTGAAGGGCTACCAGTTTGATACACAATTCTGAAATAACAAATTTGCTCAATTTACCTTTAATTATATGTTGTTATTAATAATTAATGATATTCATCTATATCAGGGGCTCAAACTCAATTGCACAGGGGACAAAACTCAAAACACACTTTAGGTCACAGGCCGAACAGAGAAACATTTATTAAACACACTAAAACAATGTTTTATGAACATAAATATGAATAAAAACAGACAGGAAAATTATTCCAGAATAAATCAACTTAAACTCTCTATAAAAATATCTCCTGTCAAAATGATAAAAGTTAGAAATATGAACATGCTGCGAAAAAACCCCTGAACAAATCAATAAAACTGGTGCTTTTAAGTAAACGTTAAAATCACAACAAATCAAAACATCAGATTTCTTTGCTCTTATGCCATTTTATAAAAAATAATCTTTAAACTTTAAATAAATTAAAATATTTTGCTCTCCATAAAAATATCTCCAGTCAAACACCAGACGTCTTACAGCTTCATCATGCAGCTCTTCAGAAACTCTCCCTCAGTAAATAACCTGCTGATGTGACTCTGATTTCTCCTCTGTTTTCACACCAGCTTCACTTGGTGATTTTGCTCTGGTGAAAAACGTCTGCTGAAATGTCAGATTCTTCTTTAACTTGTCTACTTTCTGGATCTTCTGCTCTGCATTTAGGTTTTAGCTTCTCCTGATGTTTTGTCTCGTAGTTCCGTCTTAGATTCAATTCCTTAATTACAGCCACATTCACTCCACTAATAACACGTGTTTACCGCCAGTGTCAGTAAACATCTACTCAGAATCACGTCGGTTTTGAAAGGCTCTGTTTTCAGAATCAACTTTTCTCTTCACCACTGTGAGGCGCTGTTTCACAATAACTTTACAATAGGGTTAAATACATTAACAGAAGCTCGACTTGGAATGTTCCCAGGTAGTCTAGAGTTCAGTAAGACAGCTGAAGCGCTGCATTATGGGATCTGTAGTTTGTGTTATCAGAGCTTCATATCGCTTGGACATTAATAACAATAATAATAGATCTTTATTAAATCATCTCGCGGGCCAGATATAATTGTACGTCGGGCCAGATTTAACACTGAGTTTGACACCCCTGATCTATGTGAAGACACTGATCATGTTAATGATTTCTCACAATAATTATCAACAATGATTTAACAAGGTAGGAAACAGATATTTTTAGAAAAGGCTCGCGGGCAACTCATGTGACCCCTGCTTTAGAGGTTCCAGAAGATCCACTCGTCAGTGCTCAGACCATACATCTCACACTGCAACAAGTCGGTCCCAGAAGAAGCCTCTTCTGAAGCTTCTTACAAGAAAACCCTTAAACAGTTTGCTGAAGAACAACCGGTCCAAGAGCATGAATTACAGGATCCATGTCCTGTGGTCTGATGAGACTAAGATAAACTTCTCTGACTCAGATGGTGTCCAGCATGTTTGGTGACGCCCTGGTAAGGAGAACCAAGAAAATTGTTTCTTGCCTGCAATCAAGCATGGTGGTGGCAGCATCATGGTCTGGGGCTGCATGAGTGCTGCTGGTACTGGGGAGCTGCGGTTCATTGAGGGAAACTTAGATTCCAACATGTACAATCACATTCTGAAGCAGAACATGACACCCTCCCTTCAGAAACTGAGCTAACTGACAACTGCTTTGCTGTGGAAGGTGAAGGTGACGGACAGTGTTGGGCAATAACGTGTTACTGTAATGCAGTTACTTTCGACAGTTTTGACATGTTCACTGAGGGTGTACTCACTTTTGTTGACTATAATGACAGAAGTACAGATTTACTGTCCATACAAACTGCACATTGATACTCTAAAATATATGTAAGTTTTGTCAATCAAGAACGTATAATAAAATGGTTGCTGAAATGTGGATTCACTTTTCTGAGATACTGTAGGCAGAATGAGAATAGGGTCCAAAAACACACAGAAAACTCATCTGGAACTTGGTCATCTAAACAAACAACCAAGGTGGAATGATAATCGATCTACAACACGAGACAGTTATGACAGTAAACAAACTAAACCAAACATGAAACACAAATACAACAAGAAGTAACATATTAATTACAAAAGGGGCAGAAGCTGAGCAGGAAGACAAAAACTTAAGAGAACATCTCAATATCGAATTAAAGGCATACAAGGTGGGAGAATAGGGACACAAACTGGGAAAAAGAAACACAAGAAAATTAAAAACTGTTCAAAATAAACAATAACAATATTAAATGATCAACCTGGATCGAACCCAAGAGCAAGGCACAGGAATAATCAGTTAAAAAAATTATAATAATTTGTGATTACATCATAACATGATAAAACCTAGGCAAAACGACTGGAGAAGTGACAAAAGAATACCACAAGGAACATAAAGACAAGCAAACATGAAGATACTACAGGACACGGCAATGAACCAACAAGAACACAAGCAAAAGGGATTATTTAAATACACACCAAACTAACAAAAAGCAGGTGGAAAACATCAGGACACAGCTGGAGAATCGGGAGTAGGGAATAGGCAGCACAGTGGCGATGTCTGGCTGCAAAAAAAGCAGTCAACGAATTCACCCAGATCCTGACAGCATTTCATTTGATTGATTTGTTAAACTCATATAAACAAAGGCTTTGACGCTGCATTAATTGGATATCAGATTAATGCAGACATTTCAGCCGGACCACTGATTTCCATGCAGACTTCATTTCCCACACCAATAAAGAGCACCGCTCTTATCCACACCGCTGAACGGTGACTGAGTGCTGGCGGGCGCCGGAGAAAGACGTGCCAGATGGAAGGTGCACTCGAGCGGGTTGATGCTGGAGAGAGGCGTGCCGATCCACGAGTGGGCGCCGGTAGACGTCCTAATGAAAAGGCGTCCCGAACCGCGAGACTGTGGGTGAGCCCCGACGTGAGTACTGAATAAGAAAACACTGAGGTGAAAATAAAAGTAAATAAAGGAGCTCTGAATAGAGAACTTTTCCCTGACTCTCTTTCTTCTAGTGCGGAACCAGTGAGATTTATTACAGTGGTGCCGAAACCCCGTGCTGGAAGAGAAGTGTGACATCAGGGAGACTTCGCCATGGAGACAGCGATGGGGTATGTGGCAGCGGTTCACAAGTGGAGGGCAGAGCCGGACAGTAGAGCAGTTACTGGAGTATTGGGAGAGGAATTTTGTCCCATATGTGTTTAAGACAGGATTTTCGCTGCTCAAGTTCTGGGTTCTTTTTGTTAAAATGTAAGTTTCATGATCCACCAAATGTTTAGAAATGGTGAAAGGTCTAGACTGCATGCAGGTAAGTTCAGCACCCGGACCCTCCTACTACAGAGTCATGCTATTGTAATAGATGCAGTATGCAGTAATCATCGAATTGCTCAAATATGCAAAGCCTTCTGAAAAAGTCGTTTTCTGGATAGAAGCATTTGTTGCTCTAAAAACTGATAACAAGAAGGTCCCTCTACTCTTTAGTCTGGAATGTGTGGTGTCCATGGTTTCCAAAAAGAAATACAAATTTTGCTTCATCAGACCACAGAACAGTTTTCCACTTTACCTCAGTATATTTTAAATGAGCTTTGGCCCAAAGAGGATGGTGGTGTTTCTGGATCATGTTCACGCATGACTACTTCTTTGCATGAGATTAAACCTGCATTTGTGGATGACATGCAAACTTGTGTTCAGAGTGATATCTGGAGGTGTTTATGAGCCTGTGCAGTGATTTCTATTACAGAACCATGGCTGTTTTAAATGCAGTGCAGCCTGAGGACCTGAAGATCACGACCATCTAATATTGATTCTCACCCTTGTCAATTATGCACAGAGATTTCTCTAGATTCATTTAAACTTTTGATGATGATAAGTTCTGTAAATGATGAGATATTCTGTTGTTTTGCAATGTTTTGCTCCACCCATCTTTACTTCTGGGAGACTCTGACTCTCTAAGATACACTATTTATACCCAATCATCTTACTGACCTGCTCATGAGATTTCTATGAGAGATCTATGAAAAGGGTTTTATGTAATGAGTATGAGCATAAGGTACCATTTACATGCCAGTTTGAGTGTTTCATGATGCATAAGGGAAGAAAAACTGTTGTTCTGCCTTGATCTTATTGTGCTTGGTGCTCAGCAGCACCAGTCAGAGAGCAGCAATTTAAAGTTATGGTCAGCCATGTATGTGATGTCCATCATCCAAATGCATGTTTCTTCACCCTGGCAGTGTATAGTTCATAGAGAGTAGTAAAAGTAGCACCAATGATCTTCTCAGCACTTCAGACTCAGTCTTTGTGGTCCTCTAACATGGTAGATAAACCAAACCAAGCAGAAATGTCGGAGCACTGCTTAGACTCGATCATTGTTGAGTAGGACTACAATGTAACTGTTTCTCTGCAGGTTGTGTGATTGTGAAGTCTCAGGTGAAGGTTGTGCCACACCGGAGGGAACTGGATCCTACTTGGAATAGACACAGAGACTTGGAAAGACTCTTAATCTACAGACTCTTAATCCACAGGATTTGAGGTGATTTCTGATGTACAAAAGTAAAATATAAGCAGCTATTGATTTTACTGTTTATTTTTTATGCCAAATTTACTGTTAAACTTTATTGTGATTTTTAAAGTGCATGTTCAACATTTCAGCTTAATTCTAACATTATTTTGCTTTAATTTTAGCGCGTGAATTTCCAATTTCAACATGGAAATGGAGTTGAAACCTGAAAACACCCAGTAAATAATACTACACAGCTGAAGGTGAAGTCTAAACCTGCTTGTAACAGTAACTGTAAATTGTTGACTCTCAAAAGTCCAACTTAGACATGAAGTCGTAAAAATGCCGGCTTTTTGTTTTCTCATCATGACTTCATTTTCTTGTGATTTTAATATAAGTAACAAACCTGTTTCCATCTGATCAGTACTTAATTATTTGGTGTATTTCGAAGCAGCATCATAACCGTAATAATAATAATAATAATAATAATAATAATAATAATAATAATAATATTGTCAATATTGTTATTATCTATGATGCTGCTTCGAGAACATGCTCTTACGCCAAATACCTGGTTTATCACCACTCTAACCAGTCTGCTCTTTGTCTTGTGTTCTGATCTGTTTCAGGTCCACTGAAATCAACAAAAATGGCAAAAAAAAATCTAAATAAAAACAATAAAAAAACAACCACAGAATAAAATGTTATTTATTTTTTTCTCAAAACAAGAAAACAATTAAAAATTGTGTGGCAATTTTTCCATTTTTCAGTCTGTTACACCAGTCTGCACCGTCTCTCTCTTTTTTTTTCTTTTAATCCTTTTCTCTTTTTATAATAATAAAATAAAATATACTTGCAACTTCAGAAATCAACTTCTGTTGAATATAAAATTTTCCTCGAACATCCATTTGAACGCCGTCTGACCAGGTCTCCAGTGCAAAAGTGTGGCTTTGCTTTAAAATCACTTAGAGTCATCTGGTTTTCAAAGGAGAAATGAAAATCAAAAAATGATATGGGCGGAAAAAAAAAAGCGTAAACGGCTGGAGGAACCGAGAGCCGAGCTTCAAGTCCACATGCACAGACCTCTAACTCTCACATCTGCCCATCTTTTTTTGTAAAACACATGCTGAAAAGCTAGAAGTCAGTCAGTAATATTTTTCATCATGCCTGATTCCGGATGAGCGAATAATGAAAGGAGAGAAAATAAAGAAAGAAAGAAAAGGAAGTGCACAACACAGTGCTCAACATGGCAACCTCTGAAGTGCAGTTCAAATTCCCATTCCATTGAATTAAAAAACATTTCTGTTTTCCACAATATTTTATACCGTATTTTCCAGACTAGAAGTCAGAACCTTCTAAAGTCTGCATGAAGAATTCAAGCATGTTTAGGTTTTGTTCAGTCTTCGTACATGAAATACTCAATAACATGGATTTTATTGTTGATGATTTGACATGGTCTGGGGTTTATGGGTAAATCGAAGCTCATCCTGGAACTGTTGTCATAGCAACAGGTCCGGAATCTCAAACCTGCACAGGAGCAGGATCGTTTTACATGAACGAGATCAGGACTCGATCACTGATTTATGAGTGGAGGAGAAACGGGACGTCTGTGACAGTTATTTTCATTCCATTTTTACAAGAAGATCCTGTTGTGGAAGAAGCAACATCGAGACGCGTATATGGAGATCATTCTGAATTCAAAGTGGGATCGACTGAAACCTCCAGCTGATGGGTTGTTGTTTTTTTTTGTTGTTTTTTTTTAAAGAGTGAATCATTGCCTTTGTTCATTAAAAGTTTGACTCGTAATGTATAGTATAAGGAGTCAAAAAAATAAGCATGAAAAATACACACCGATCAGCCATAACATTATGAGCACTTGAGCTACAGGAACTCGTCTGTTGGATCGGACCACATGTCCAGCCTTCGCTCCTCACGTGCATCAATGATACTCGTCCCCCACGACCCTGTCACGGTTCACCACTGTTCCTACCATGGAGCACTTTTGATAGATTCTGACCACTGCAGACCAGGAAGATCCCACAAGAGCTGCAGTTTTGGAGACGCTCTGACCCAGTCGTCTAGACGTTGTCTAGCTCACAAATTCTTCCTGCTTTTAACATCAACTTTGAGGACAAAATGTTCACCTGCTGCCTAATAAATAAATCCACCCACTAACAGGTGCCATGATGAAGATCATCAGTGTTCTTCACTTCACCACTCAGTATGTTTCAATGTTCTAACGTCAGAATGTTACGTCTGATCGCTGTGTAACACAGGAAACACTTACATTTTATTTCTCAGCAGCTTCGTGCTGGGTCTCTCTGCTCGTTTTTGGAGATGTCGAGGTGTTCCCTGGCGTTTTTAAAAAAGTCTATCGAATTCTTTAATGATAACGTAGCGTTAAAAAAACAACAACAATAATAACTCGTGTGCATTGGTTATTGTATTTCACTGAGCAGCCAATCACAGCATTGTCCATCACAGTTTTTATTCTCCATATACTCTACAAATCCTTCTCAAGCACTGCGTGAACATGCGCTTATCTCCAAAAACTCAACCCTACTGTACTGATCAACTGTGCTCGAAGAACTTAAACTAGCCAGAACATAAACCCCACATCTGATCCGAGACGAGGTGAGCGATGTAGGAGGAGCCTGTGCTTAGCAGCTTCAGAGTCAAATCACAGCTTCTAGTCTGGAAAATGTGGTATTCGCTTTTTTTTTTTTTCTCGTTTGTTTGGAAATGGGTTTGATTTCTCCCAGGCCACATGGTTTCTGCTCTGCAAGAGAATACAGAAAAACATCTTCATCTCAGTCCCTCTGGTTTGTAACACATGCACTGGAGATTTCTCTTCGCTGAGTTGGATAGAAATCATTAAAAAAACAGGCTCTTGTTTTGTTTTTTTTGTTTTTTTTCTGTAGCAGCCTTGAAGAAAATCTTTTTATATATATATATATATATATAATTTGCATCCATGCAAAAAAAAGAAAAAACTGAAATGTTTCTCATGACTTTAATACAGTACATCACCGAAAATAGCATCGTACCCGAGCGCAAAGGAGTTCCCTCGATTATTTTTTATTATTTGTTTAAAAAAGATTTTTTTTAAATGATGAATTTTTTCGAATCTTGAGGAAGTGCAGTAAGGCTTCAGATGTCCTTCTCAGCTTCTTCTCACGTTCTTTTTCTCTTGGTAGTTCACTCATGGCTTTTGTGTGTGTGTTTTTTTCCTCCTCCATCCCAACCTGAGGATGGAGAACACAGAGTTCCTTTTGCATATGAAACAGAACATCATTTGAAACCTTCTGGTCGCCATCATTCTCTTGACCTCGAACGAAATTGGCTTTATTTTTGTATTGTTCTGGATTCATCCGTTTTTAATGAATGTTCATTTGCTTTTGTGCGTTTTTTTTTTTTTTCCTCCAAACTTCTGGAGTAAAAACAACACTGACATGAAACAGAACAAGTTCATCATCTCTCGTTCAAAAACAGGACCTTTTGGGGGTTTTTTTTGTTTGTTTGTTTTCTTCGTCCTCACAGAGGGTCATTTTGCTTCATCGGGAGAAGCAGACACGCACGATGTTTTGGATTTTCGGAGCTCCACCATACCTCTCTGCTCTTCTCCTTTTTTGGTCCACATGGCTTTTTGTAGGTTTTTTCTTCTCCTTTCTTGACAGACTTCCGAAGCTGAGGAGAAATCGCACTGTCATCCGTGTGAAAAGGAGACAAATCAGCCCAAGGTTGGAGACTTTCCATCCCAGAACGATCTCTTTTGTTGAACCAGACACAATGCTATTTGTCTTCTTCTGTCTGGGACCTCTGAGCTGTCTGTCTGTCTGTCTGTCTGTCTGTCTGTCTGTCTTCTCTCTGTCTGTCTGTCTGTCTGTCATTGATGATGCTCGACCCCAAATTCTCGTCTCCCGTGTCTCCTCATTTCCTTGTTTGTCTTTTGGCAGCAGGAAGAAGGCGACACGTTCTTGCTCTCGGTTTTCCCGCGGGACGCAGCGTGAAGCATGCAGAGGACGTCTCGGTGCCGTTATGAGCGAACGCTTGCTTTCCCGGCTGCTCTTTCAGGAGCTTTACTGCTCAAAGGGGCCAGCGTCGGATCCACCAGCGATGTGGGGGGGAACAGTTTGTACCAACCGATCACCATGTTTGTGAGCTCCAAGTCATCCAGCAGGATCTGAGCTGCACCCATGAACGACTTGTGGTCCATACGGCCGTAATCCCCCCACACGATGATCTGAAAAACACAAGCTTAGAGTTTAACGTTAACGGAAGAGATTCAGTATAAACATCATGCAAAATCTTTTGTAGGATTACAGGAGGGTCCTGGATCGAGTGTTCTAACTTATGATCCAGCTGAAGAACCTGCAGAGTCATAACGTTCAGGTCATGTGTGTGTGTGTGTGTGTGTGTGTGTGTGTGTATGAGGGCTTCCTGGGACTGTAGTTTGGTTTGCTTGCTTCTTTTTTTAATAATCAGGTTCTCACGGCTGTTTAATAGTAAAGTATGTGTTTACAGTCACTTGAAGTGTTTGTTTATGAAGAATTTTGTGTGTGAGGTTCACCTGTAAAACTTTTCCCTCAGGACTCTCCTCAAACTGCAGCTGCTGCTGATACAGAGGGTCCAGTGTTTTCCTTGCCAGACGCGTCTTCTTCTTGTTTACACACTTCCCGTTGTCCAGTAAATACACTTTCACGTACGGAGCTGAAGAAACAAGTCAACAGAACACTGCTTTCAACTACAACTAGGCGACATCATGGAACAGCTGGATGTGGTCTGATCTTTCAGTACATTTAGATTTAAACAGATGTTCATTACCCTCCAGCTACACCTCGCACTGCCTCACAGAACAAGGATTTATTACTGATTTATCACCTGGAGTCTGTTTGTTGCCCGGTTTTCCCACCAGACCTCGAGCACGAATCACCTCCACGTCCAGACGCTCTTTCCTGTGCACCATGCCGATCTGAATGTCACCTGAGCAAATGTCGAAAATGTTTAAAACAAGACTTGACCAGGCTCCATTACTGAGATCCAATTTCACTGGTGACTATGGTACTATGACTGGTAAAGGGAGAGAGGGAGCTGATATGATGGAGAGGAGAAAGGTAGAGATGTTGTGTGGAAAGAGAGTAAGAGCAGGAACATTGGAGATGTTTAAACTGTTCTATTATGGTGTGGATGGAAAGAGAAATGGTGTAGGGGGAATTCTGAAGGAAGAGTACAGTAAGAGTGTAGTGGAGGAGAAGAGAGTTTCTGATAGGGTGATGATCGTGAAGGTGGATGTTGAAGGGGTGATGATAAATGTCATTAGTGTTTATGCTCCACAAGTGGGATGTGAGATGGAGGAGAAGGAAAGATTCTGGAGTGAGTTGGATGAAGTGGTAGATGGTGTACCTAGGAAAGAACGGTTGGTGATTGGGGCAGACTTTAATGGGCATGTAGGTGAAGGGAACAGAGGGGATGAGGAGGTGATGGGTAGGTATGGTGTTAAGGAGAGGAATGTGGAAGGGCAGATGGTGGTAGATTTTGCTAAAAGGATGGAAATGGCAGTGGTGAACACGTATTTTAAGAAGAAGGAGGATCATAAGGTGACGTATAAGAGTGGAGGAAGGTGCACACAGGTGGACTATGTTCTATGCAGGAGATGCAACCTGAAGGAGATTGGAGACTGTAAGGTGTTGGCGGGGGACAGTGTAGCTAGACAGCATCGGATGGTGGTCTGTAGGATGGTGTTGGGGGTAAAGAAGGTGACATCATAATAACAGCGAAAGAGGAAGACCAAGGAGGAGGTTCATGGATATGGTGAGGAAAGACATGCAGGTAGTTTGGGTGAAAGAAGCAGATGTAGAGGACAGGGGGGGTATGGAGACGGATGATCCGCTGTGGTGCCCCCTAATGGGAGAAGCCGAAAGAAGAAGAAGAAGAAGAAAAATATATATGTTCAGAAGAAGCATCTCTTACCCATTGGGGGTGTGGCCAGGGTCTGTCTCCCAGCGAGTTGGGCGGGGCCTAAACCATCCAGGAACTCTGTGAACTGACTGTCTCTTGATATTTTTACACCGGGGAAAATAAGACTGGGGACAAATCAGAGGGGACAAAAACTATTAGTGTAATGCTGAAAGCTGTGTGTGTGTGTGTGTGTGTGTGTGTGTGTGTGTGTGTGTGTGTGTGTGTGTGTGTGTGTGCACTTTTAAGATGATTCTGTCCAGAAGGCCGATATTAAATATTAATATTCTGCTCTGGTCCAATGAGAAGAGCTGAAGATAATTGATTGGTCTGAGTAATGATGTTAGTAATAATCAATAATGATTAATATTACAGCTAAATAATGGAGTCATTAGAACCACTGCGATATTATATTTGATAGCAGGACTTGTTTGAAACATTTGGAAAAATGAATAAGGGATGTACTGTAGATTTTTTCCCTGAATGGTGAATTGAACATACTTTCCGGGTTTGAGCTTCTCCCCCTCCTCAGCCGTGTCTCTGCTCAGTTGCCGTGTCATCCTGCTCTTCATTTCGATGGCCAATCCCGTCTCTACACTCCTCTGAATGGCCAAACGTGCCGGTTTCTTCTTCTTCCCATCGTCTGTGAACGAAAAACATGAAGAGCCGTATTCATAGTGAGTGATGATTTGTGTGAAATGCAGTCTTTTTAATGTTTAATTTGATCTAATCCTCATGGAATTTTCAGCTCCTTATGGTCAGTTTCCTTCTTACTTCATTTTTTTATTTTTTTTTTATTCTTGGGCATAAATGTTATCATTTTATTTTGTACTTTAATTTACTATACTCTGAGACAAAAGTGCTCTATAAACCTTATTATTATTATTATTATTATTATTATTATTATGTCAAGCGCTGAAGATTTTTTTATTCTACCTAGCAGCACCACCTACTGGTTGAACGTTGTAATATCATGTTAAACATGTTTGCATGTAAAATTAATTTTTGGTTTGTCAAATTTTCAGTAGTAGTAATAAATTCTATTTGTAAAGTATCTTCCAATAACTAAAAATGTAGTATTGGTAACAGTATTAATAGTAGTATTAATAACAGTATTAATAGTAGTATTAGTGGTAACAGTATTAATAGTAGTATTAATAACAGTATTAATAGTAGTATTAGTGGTAACAGTATTAATAGTAGTATTGGTAACAGTATTAATAGTAGTATTGGTAACAGTATTAATAGTAACAGTAGTAGTAATGCACATGCCCACAAATATTTGTGAAACATGACATGGTTTTAGACAGTTTCCTGTCCCTACCTGTGCTGTTTCCATTAAACAGACTGACGCAGGTGAAATAAACAGCGAGAGACTGGACTGAAGCTGAGACACTCTGCTTGATGTGTGAATGCTTCACTCCGATCTGCCTCAGTCTGCTCATCCTCATACCCTGCTTACCCTCACACACACTCCCGCAACAACCACTAACACACGCGTCTTGTCCAGTCCTGCCGCTGAGCTCTCTATCAAGTGAGAGTAAGATGAGTGTGTGTGTGTGTGTGTTTGTGTGTGTGTTTATCAGTTTATTTATTTTCTACAGAAAAGAAAGATGGGAGGAGACAGAATTTATCAGCCAATCAGGAGTGGATTTAGTGATATGCCTTTTCCACAGAAGAGATAGTGTGTGTACACACACACACACACACACACACACACACACACACACACACACACACACACACACACACACATTAATGTTTACTGAGCACCTCCATACCCTAATCTACAAAATGTTAATGAAAGAAGTGATATTAACAGTGAATCAGTGCCAGACATCGGAGCTTCCGAGGAGTTTGTAACTTATCAGTGTTTATTCAGACTCTTTCTGGAGAAACACATTAACCACTGATACATGGCCAGAAACACAGACATCACTTCTGGTTCTCACGCTTCCTTAACGGCCCAGCAGCATCGTAATGCAGGGATTTGAACCCATGACCTTCCAATCAGAAGTCCAGCATCTAATCTACTGAGCTATATTTTACATTTATATCATACACACAACTGGGCACCTATACTGTTAAGGGCCTTGGGCCCTCGAGTTACAGTCCAGTGTGGCTGGGATTCGAACTCACGAAAGTCCGATGCCTTAACCACTAATCTACCACTCTGGATGAGGTCTTCTGCCCTACCACATGGTTGGCCACTCTGGCTTTCTGCTCCCTCTGATTTGTCTGCTGGAGTTCAAATGAACAGATACACCTGGGCAGGGTGTGTCCAAATACTTTTGAAACCATGAAAATGAAGGGACTGGGAACAATAATCTGGAAAATGGCTGCAGTTTGATCTGAGTTGGTTTACAAAATAATACTGGCAGTGATATTTTTCTAATGCATTGAGTTTCCTGTATTGCCCAAAATATAGAGTGACCATTTTTAACTACTAAAGAGGAAAAAATAAACACTGTCAATTCATCACACACAGCAGAATAAAAAAACACAAGTCAAGGAATATACCCACTCGCTACACACTCGCTACACACTCATCTTTCCCGGTATGGAAGTCGTCACTAAGTTCAGCCCGTGCTGAGACCCCCACGCTAACCCCACTGCTCGACTCTCTCTAGAGATATTTAAAGTGTGTCATTGTGTTGCTTCTTTCTGTGTTTATAAGAATCGGTGCACTCAAAGCGCACTTTCACTACACCAGAAGAGAAACTCTGGGTTTGGGAAAGGTCAGAGTTATTTTGGATGTTTGTGGTTGACTTCCCAGGAAGAGCTGAAAGAAATGGCATGTTATCATCTGCGTGAAATTCTTTCCCAGTGCAGCCTCTGTGATCGAGAAAGAAACAGTTGCTATTTTGATCCTTTCTCTCGAATCTGCTCTGCAAACATCACTGAAGGCTTTAACTTTAATGTCTGTGCTGGGAAGTGAACAGTTTTTTCCTATGAAGAACCAAATATCAAAGTTGACTGAGAGCCGTGAGCCGAAAGTACATGTGCATTATACGAGACGGTATCAACAAACCCCCTTTCTCTCTGTCTGCCGTCTGTCCGTCTGTCTGGCTACTTTTCCGAGGCCCACCCTGAGACTGTAAGTTTGTCTCTAATGGGCGAGTCAGTTTCGACAGTGGTGAAGGAAAAACTCCCTAAAAAGGCATGAGGAAGAAACCTTGAGAGGAACCAGATTTAAAAGGAAACCCGTCCTCATTTAGACACAGAATGTCCATTCATTACAGATCCATCATTGTTAAAGTGGGCGATTAACGTATGGTCCTGAGCACATTGTAGTAGACTGTTGATATTAATTACAGTCTAAATCAAAAGATCTGAGAGCTCCAGATCTACATTCTGGATTCTACACAAATAGATTTCTGTAAATTTCAGTCTGAAACATACAGACCACATGAAGGTGACCCATAATGAGCTTCTGCAGCAGTCCAAAACTACAGAAACACAACACACAACCCAATCACTGGTGGTGATAAATTGTTAGAATTATTAGTGAAACACGCTCGATCTCATCGACACGTGAGTTTGGAGGATTAGATTCCCACCATCCCAAATAAACTTCTTTGCCCCCAGCAGGCATCAGTGGGGGTCTCGGTTTGAACGAAAGAAGAGCTTCGGGCCCTAAAGTTTCGTAACGATTTCTCAGTAAGCTCTTTTTATTCCTCTGTTTATCTTTAATTTGTCTGAGCATACTGGAGAAGTAGCCAATCAGCAAAGAGCAACAAGACACAGGAGATGTTCCTGAAAAATCATCAAGCATCAACCTTCATATCTTTCATGCCCTCCCCGTTTCCTGTAGGTTTGTGGGTTAGAAGTCTTCCAGATCCTTCGATTTTAGGTTTCTTCTTTCCTGCCTTTATGCATTCCCATTTCTTTTCTCCGAATTATTTATCATTTCTCTTTAAATCCATGCTGAGTTTCCTATTGAATCTGCAACATCTGAGTGACTTCAGATTTCACATGTGGGCTCTGAAGCATCTTTACAGTTCGCTCGTTGTGGTGATAGCACATGCATTTTAACAGCAGGTCCCGAATAAACCAGTGGATTTCACCTTCTGGACTACAAAAACAGTGAACTTTGTTGTGCTCAGAAAATAAATCATGAGCTAATCTGCTGAGAGGGTTGCCATTCACTTGGAATCCCTCGCACCAATTTTTATCAACACTGAATCTAATGACACACATATTTTTCCTTTTCAAACTGCGTATCTCAGTTTTCTAGAGCAAATGTGCCTTCAGAACTACCGTTCAGCACTTCAGCACATTTATTCAGCGTTCAGCAAAAACACCACTCAGCAGCTTCACTAATGGAACTTCTCCCAAACTGCTGAGGTGTACAGAAATACGAACTAAGAACCTCCAAACAGACATTCGGAACATCAGAACTTCCCAGAGATAGGTGTTCTGAACTGATGCTCTGAACTTCAGAACAATGGGTTGGAAGTGCACTAGTAACTCCTTCTCAGAAATTCCGAACAGCCAATTAAAACTTTAAAAAAAAACATCTAGGAATTTTTAAACAACTTTTTATCAATGTTCCCTCATTACATGTACAGCATTTGGGGGCAGTGTTCAGATTGGTAGCTTAGTGCTTAAGGCTTTGGACTTTGGCTTTAAAGAAGTTCAAATCCCAGCTACACCAAGCTGCCACTTCTGGGCCCCTGATCAAGGCCCTTAAGCCCAGAGCTGCTCAGTTGTATGAATGAGATAAACTGTAAGTCACTTACAATTATCTCTTTTATACACCTGAGCAGTTCAGGGTTAAGTGGTTACTAATCAGAAGGTTGTGAGTTCAAGCCCCAGCACCACCATGATAACTTGAGCAAGGCCCTTAAAGAAAGTGCTGTAATGTATATGTGGCAAGTAAAAGCCTCTCTTAAGGGCCATACTCAAGGGCCCAGTGATTTTGCTATTTGTTGGATTTGGAGAGGTTTCTCACGGTCCACTGTTTTTTTGTTCAGGTTATGGTTCAGGTTACATGTAGATATAAATAAAAATGAACATGTTCGCGTGTAGCCACTCCCTGGTCTTTACATGACAGAACATGACACTGAGAGTGCTGTGAAAGGTGAGATTTCTATACAAGTGCTAATTAAAGGTCTAAGTAATTAGTGATCTAACAGTCATGTAATGGTGCAGTAATGGTGGCTGATGGGAATTCAGTATTCCAGGGCCATATTCCTGACCCAATCAAATAAACACTCATATACACACACACACACACACACACACACACACACACACACACACACACACACACACACACATATTTACATATTTTTACTTATTAGTAACTAGAACAGTTTACTGCACAGTGATCGTAGTAGCAGAGTTAAATTAGTGGTAGAAGTTAAATTAGTAGTACATTTAGTTTGTATAGTTTTTTCTATAGGCAGAGTTCGAGAAATTTATAGTATTTGCAGTATTAGAAGTATTGATATAATAGTGTTATTAACAGTATTATTCTTATTAATAGCAGTATTAGAACTAGAGTAGAGAAAGTTAGAAGTAGAAACACTGTATCAGCAGTTTTTAGGGTATTATTAATAATTAGTTGGTAGATTTTTAATTCATATAATACAATTCATATAATAAAATATAATAAACTATATATATAATAAAATAAAATAAAATAAATATAATAAAATATAATATAATATAATTTCATATAATATAATATAATCCCAATTCCAAAGTTGGGTCACTGAGTAAAATGTAAAAAAAAAAAAAAAAAAAACCCGCATATTTCTATTCAAAACAAAACATAGAAAACTTTTGAAATATGTTTAAAATTAGGATATTTTACATTTTTAAGAAAAAATTTGGTTAGTTTAAATGTAATGGCAGTAAAATGTCTCAAAAAGTAAATCTTTACCAAAATAAACAGTTTTTTTTGCAATTAATGAGGTTACTTGACAGCAGGTCAGTAAGATGATTGGGTATAAATAGTGTATCTTAGAGAGGCAGAGTCTCTCAGAAGTAAATCTGGGTGGAGCTTCAGCAATCTGTGAAAGACTGTGTGTACAAATTGTGGAACAACTTCAGAATATTGTTCAACATCAAATAGCTAAACAGTTGAAACGTATTAAAGAATTTGGAGAAATCTCTGTGCAGAAGGGATACGGGCGAAAATCAACATCGGATGTCAGGGATCTTTGGGTCCTCAGGCCGCACTGCATTTAAAACAGTCATAATTCTGCAATGGAAATCACTGCGTGGGCTCATTAACACCTCCAGATATCATTATCCATGAACACAGTCTGCGGTCTCATTCACAAATGCAAATTTCAGGGAAAGTCTTGCATATTTCAGCAAGATGATGTTAACGGCATCTATTACAACAGCACGAATTCCTAGTAGAAGACCTGCTGCAGTCTAGACCTTTCACCATTCAAAAACATCTGGCCCATCATGAAACAAAAAACACAACAAAGGAAACCCAGAACTATTGAGGAGCTAAAATCCATTTCTGCATTTCTCTCCCAATACTTCAGCAACTGATCTCCTCAATCTCTGGGTTTATGAGATTTGCAAATCGTTGCATTCTGTTTTTAGATTTGTTTGGAAAACAACCCCAACTTGTCATTGGGTTTGTATATTATGTTTATGTTTTTGGCAGAAATATTGGTAGTAATAATTGTAATGGTATTGTATATATAGTGATTTATAAATGATGATAATTTATAAAACAAAGGAACAGAGAGGAAGTTTGGCCCTCACCCTCTGGATCCAGCTGTGATGTGCTCTGGCTCTTCTTGCCCAGACCCACCATGGCGGCCATCTTGGCCCCGAAGCTGGAGCGTCTCTTCTTGTCGTCCTCATCGTCGTCGTTCCTGCCGAGCGAGCACATTTCCCCTCCTACGCTGGAGCTCTTGGTGATGTTGGAGCCAGGAGTTGCTGTCTGAGCCCTGTGTTTGATTTTGGACGTAAACCCACTGTCAGCAACGCAGGAGTATGAACCAGGGAGGAGGAAGGTAAGGATGAAGAACAGAATGGAAGACAGGACAGAGAGAAAGAAAGACAGAAAGAGAGAGAAAGAGGAAAGGACAGGGTTCAGCTACAGGATCAGGACAGGGTCAGAGCTACAGGACAGAGCTAAAGTGGAGAAGAGGAGGAGAAGAGCTACACCAGCAACTTTCCTCACATGCAAAATAAAATCCAGTCTTATATATTACTCATTTACACTGTGCGACCAAAGGTTTGTGGACACCTCACCATCAAATTGCTGTCTGCTTCTTTTTGCACATCCAATTCCACATTCCTCTATTCGCTCTTATATTGAGCTCCGCTCTCCAGGGAAGATTTAGTTTTTAGATTTTATAGAGATTTGTGGAGATTCATTCAGCCACTGTGATGATCACAAATGCTGAGCTCATAAAACTCGGAGCTACTAACCATATAGACTGTTTAAGACTGCAGAAAGAACATCACTTATAATCTTATACTCCAGTAATCATGTTAGTTCTCACTCTCCAGTGTTCTGTATTGTTGGAAGATTTATGATCAAACTCTTGATGTCACCCAAAATGAGGATGGGTTTCCCTTTTGAGTCTGGTTCCTCTCAAGGTTTCTTCCTCATAACATCTAAGGGAGTTTTTCCTTGCCACAGTCGCCACGGCTGCTCATCAGGGATAAACACACACCGTTCACCTTCACTGTTGATTTGTGTAAAGCTGCTTTGAGACAATGTCTGTTGTGAAAAGCGCTATACAAATAAACTTGACTTGACTTGACTTGACAAGTATGTTAGTAAACCTGAGGTGCAGTGAAAAATTAATTGATGCTCAAAAGGGTTGGAGCTCTATAGCAGATCTTCCACTCCAAACCATGGAAAGATCATCTTCATGGAGCTGCTTTGTGCTGTTTGTATCCTGCTGGAAAAGTTTTGCTGGAACATAGCTCAAGTAAAGTGAAAATGTTGTTCTACTGCATTCAAAGGCATCTTATACAGTGCATCCTACTTGGGGGAGGTGGGAGCTCAGTGGTTAACGTTCTGGGTTACTGATCGGAAGGCAGTGATCACCAATCTGCCACTCTCGGGCCCTTAAGAAAGGCCCTTAACCAATACTTTTGGCCCTGCTGTGTGCTATATATCTATAAAGATGCTTAGTGTCGATGCGTTTCGTTAAACACGATAAATAACATGAACTGAATTACATAGTGTCTTAAAATACTGTTGTTTTTTTAAATATGAATTTTACTCCAATTCTGCGAAAATATTTACATTTATTATCATTTTCTTTTTCTATTTGTTCACATGATTCTGACCTGTCAGGCTCCGCCTCCTCTACTCCATTCTCCTTCTCTCTTTCTTCTTCATTTTCTCCTCCTTCTACACTAGCTTCTCTCCCCATCACACTCTCCTCCCCCTGAGACTGACTCTGCTGGACAGCCTCGCCACGGCTACACACACACACACACACACACACACACACACACACACACACACACACACACACACACACACACACACACACACACAGACGAGCCGACATGCAAAATGATACAGTGATACACAGTGAGATAAACAGACAAACACACAGGTACAAAAAGACAGATACATTCATACAGATAAATACACATACAATAAGACACACACACACACACACACACACAAACACACACAAACACACATATATACAGGCCATAAGGAAGCGTGCAGGACGAAAGAAAGGAGGAAAAACCTGTCAGCATGCACAACACACTGATATAAAAACATAATAAATAGGAAGTAGAAACTAGACGTCTAAGGTCACCTGATTTTGCGAGCGGCCCGCGCTCTCTCCGACTGGACGGACATGTAGCTGGCGCTGCTGAGCCGAGACGTGCTGGACATGGCGGAGACGTCGCTGACGTCGCTGTCCGAGGACTTCATGGACAGACTGTCTATTCCCCGCTGTACAGGACACACAATACACCACACCTTCAATCATACACACATTCATGGAATAACACACGCATGCTGTTATAGGAAGGAGGAGCTCCATGCCATCACCACCAAATAGTTACCGCTTGAACTAAATAACCACATCATACTTTTTATCCATTTTTATCCAAGGAATGTTGGCGAAGCAACTGAAATAAGCAAAACCATAAGGGATGGTGTGTCACTGCAAAACGCTGTGGTAGCAACGTTGCTTCCGAGTGGAAACCAGACATTTGGACTCATCACACCAAAAGACTATTTTCCACTGATCTACTGATCATTCCTTGTTTTTTTGGCCCAAGAGAGTGTCTTCTGCTCGTTGTTCTTCTGAAGTAATGGTTTCTTTGCCACAATTTTAACGCCTGACTCACGTATGAAAATGTCTGACACTTGAACCCTGAGACGCATTTACGTGCAGTAAATCTGCGCTTTGAGTAGCTGGTAATTCTAATAAACGTATTCTAAAAATCTTCTGCAGTAGAGGCAGCTCTTGGTCTTCTGATTCAATTCATTTTTATTTGGATTGCGCTTTTCACAATGGACATTGTCATGGACATAATGTGATGATTAAGAATAAATAAGATGTTTAGGTTTGTCCCTGATGAATGAGTGGGTGGCGACTGTGGTGAAGGAAAATCTCCCTGAGATGGTATAAGGAAGAAACCTTGAGAGGAACCAGAATCAAGAGGGAACCCATCCTCATATGGGTGGAACAGAATGTCTATTCATTACAGTTAAACGTTGCTGAGATGTGCAGTAATTGGTGATCAAAGGCAACCTGTAGTCCTGAGCCATTGTAGCAGACAAATCCATCCTTAAGGCTCCTGTGTTTCTCCATAAGCTCATGGAGCCTCAGGGCATTAATGCAAAACCATCCCTAGCTGCACAAAGTGGCCTCCAGATGAAAGGAATCCCATCAAGTTCTTTATTGGGATGGTCCTCACGAGAGACTGTGTCATCATGGCGTTTGATGATTTTGGAGATACATTTAAAGTTCTTGAGATGTTTCAGATTGACTTTATTTCTTAAAGAAATTATGGATATTTTCTCCTTAGAAATGAAACATATTCTGGGATTTTTAACACGTTTTAGTTCACAACATATTTCCAGTTGTGTATCGTTTGGATTCTTCAGTATTAAAGAACATTCTTCTTCTGCTTCTTTCGGCTTGTCCCATTAGAGGGCGCCACAGCAGATCATCCGTCTCCATACCCCCCTGTCCTCTACATCTGCCTCTTTCACACCGACTACCTGCATGTCTTCCCTCACCACATCCATAAACCTCCTCCTTGATGTTGAAAATAATTAAAAGAAATAAAAACCACTGAAGGAGAAAAAGTCCGAACTTTAGATTGGTAGTGAATATGAGCTGTTGCTATAGCAACCATACCACTTTCTGTCATCACACTGCCATTATACATGATGTATATTTTTAATCGCTTTTGAAAGCCACTTTCTGTCCTTCCGTATTTGTTTTGCAGAAGATTTAAAAAATCAGTAAGAAAACGTGATTAGTGAGAAATGTACATACCCTGGATGGATCCTTCAGAGAACCTGTAGAAACAAAAACAATAAAAACAATAAATATCACAGAAAACCTGAGGGTTTTCGACTTTTTATGCTATAAATGCCGCTGTGTGGGTAAAATATTAGAACCATGTTCTCTAGGAGGATGTTTCCTCTAGAGCTGTGGGTTCGCCTACTAAAGCGAAAGGTTACAACGCCATGGAAACGCAGGGAGAGACTATACACTCTATACACACTGAAGCTGAGGAGCGCCAAAGTTATCTCCAGAGTTACACCAACACACACTCAGGTTTCAGGATTCTCCTCAGATCTTTTGCTCTCCAGCACACTTTTTCTCATAACCAGAATGTATAAAGCAGAATCTCCTCACATTATGTGCAACTTCTGTACCAATGGTTTTCAAAGAAAAGCACATTCATTCCATCACAGCTTTAAAACTACCACTGTGGAGCATTTTACCCAGTTTTATGGTCCATGTTCATGGGAAAGCTCTTCAGGACTTTCACAGAAGAAATACAATTTCAGGGAAATAAAGCAATGGATCAAGACATGTTTTTCTTCCTAATTTTCAGAACTTCTGCAGATTCTCTATGACATAAATAGTACACAATGTTTGCACTTTGGAAGTTCTGCAGGTCAGATCAAGTTATGTGTTTGGTGATGATATGAAAGTTTTGGATTCTAGACAGTCCAGTCAGGGGTGAAGGTTTAAGGTTTGAAGGGTTGTGACCCACAGTATATCAGTGCATCTGATACTGAAACACCTATCAAGATCAGCCAAGGAGAAGAACAGTAAAAAAAAGCTTTGAAGAAACTCAGATTGTCCAGAACCAGCACAGGTACCAGAGTACGAGTGTAGCAGCTCTGAGCAGAGCAAAAACTCAAAAAGCTAAGGAGCAAAAACACACAAATTATTTTCATTAATAAACATGTTTTCTTTCTACCCCGAGCCCCAGTTACAAAAAAACATAAATACTTCAAACAAAACATTCAAAAGAAACTTTGATGTGTTCAACTAAACACAACTCTAACATACAACCACTCAATACGCCCTTTTTATATATCTATATAACTCTATATCACTCTATATAACTCTATATCACTCTATATCACTCTATATCACTCTATATAACTCTATATCACTCTATATAACTCTATATCACTCTATATAACTCTATATCACTCTATATAACTCTATATCACTCTATATCACTCTATATAACTCTATATCACTCTATATAACTCTATATCACTCTATATAACTCTATATCACTCTATATAACTCTATATAACTCTATATCACTCTATATAACTCTATATCACTCTATATCACTCTATATCACTCTATATCACTCTATATCACTCTATATAACTCTATATAACTCTATATCACTATATCACTCTATATCACTCTATATAACTCTATATCACTCTATATCACTCTATATCACTCTATATAACTCTATATCACTCTATATCACTCTATATCACTCTATATAACTCTATATCACTCTATATAACTACATATCACTCTATATCACTCTATATCACTCTATATCACTCTATATAACTCTATATCACTCTATATCACTCTATATCACTCTATATCACTCTATATAACTCTATATCACTCTATATAACTACATATCACTCTATATCACTCTATATCACTATATATAACCCTATATCACTCTATATACCTCTATATCACTCTATATCACTCTATATACCTCTATATCACTCTATATAACTCTATATCTGTACAACTAAACACAACTCTAACATACAACCACTCAATACGCCTCTTTATATATCTATATAACTATATATAACTCTATATCACTCTATATCACTCTATATAACTCTATATCACTCTATATAACTCTATATAAATCTATATAACTCTATATCACTCTATATCACTCTATATAACTCTATATCTCTCTATATCACTCTATATCACTCTATATCACTCTATATAACTCTATATCTCTCTATATCACTCTATATCACTCTATATAACTCTATGTAACTCTATATCACTCTATATCACTCTATATCACTCTATATAATTCTATATCTCTCTATATCACTCTATATAACTCTATATCACTCTATATAACTCTATATCACTCTATATAACTCTATATCACTCTATATCACTCTATATCACTCTATATAATTCTATATCTCTCTATATCACTCTATATAACTCTATATCACTCTATATAACTCTATATCACTCTATATAACTCTATATCACTCTATATAACTCTATATAACTCTATATCACTCTATATAACTACATATCACTCTATATCACTTTATATCACTATATATAACCCTATATCACTCTATATACCTCTATATCACTCTATATCACTCTATATAACTCTATATCTGTACAACTAAACACAACTCTAACATACAACCACTCAATACGCCTCTTTATATGTCTATATAACTATATATAACTCTATATCACTCTATATTACTCTATATCACTCTATATAACTCTATATCTGTACAACTAAACACAACTCTAACATACAACCACTCAATACGCCTCTTTATATGTCTATATAACTATATATAACTCTATATCACTCTATATTACTCTATATAACTCTATATAACTCTATATCACTCTATATAACTCTATATAAATCTATATAACTCTATATCACTCTATATCACTCTATATAACTCTATATCTCTCTATATCACTCTATACCACTCTATATCACTCTATATAACTCTATGTAACTCTATATCACTCTATATAACTCTATATAAATCTATATCTCTCTATATAACTCTATATCACTCTATATCACTCTATATAACTCTATATCACTCTATATAACTCTATATAAATCTATATCTCTCTATATAACTCTATATCACTCTATATCACTCTATATAACTCTATATCACTCTATATAACTCTATATAACTATATCTGTACAACTAAACACAACTCTAACATACAACCACTCAATACGCCTCTTTATATATCTATATAACTCTATATCACTCTATATCACTCTATATAACTCTATATCACTCTATATCACTCTATATAACTCTATATCACTCTATATAACTCTATATCACTCTATATCACTCTATATAACTCTATATCACTCTATATCACTCTATATAACTCTATATAACTCTATATACAGTGAGGAAAATAAGTATTTGAACATGCTGCTATTTTGCAAGTTCTCCCACTTAGAAATCATGGAGGGTCTGAAATTGTCATCGTAGGTGCATGTCCACTGTGAGAGACATAATCAAAAAAAAAAAATAATCCAGAAATCACAATGTATGATTTTTTACCTATTTATTTGTATGATACAGCTGCAAATAAGTATTTGAACACCTGAGAAAGTCAATGTTAATATTTGGTACAGTAGCCTTTGTTTGCAATTACAGAGATCAAAGGTTTCCTGTAGTTTTTCACCAGGTTTGCACACACTGCAGGAGGGATTTTGGCCCACTCCTCCACACAGATCTTCTCTAGATCAGTCAGGTTTCTGGCCTGTCGCTGAGAAACACGGAGTTTGAGCTCCCTCCAAAGATTCTCTATTGAGTTTAGGTCTGGAGACTGGCTAGGCCATGCCAGAACCTTGATACCTTGATTAACTCAGCCTCGACCCATCTTCAATGCTCTAAGTGAGGGAAAAAATCTCGCAATACATGGCCCCGGTCATCCTCTCCTTAATACAGTGCAGTCGCCCTGCCCATGTGCAGAAAAACAACCCCAAGGCATGATGCTACCACCCCCATGCTTCACAGTAGGGATGGTGTTCTTGGGATGGTACTCATCATTCTTCTTCCTCCAAACACGTTTAGTGGAATTATGACCCAAAAGTTCTATTTTGGTCTCATCTGACCACATGACTTTCTCCCATGACTCCTCTGGATCATCCAAATGGTCATTAGCAAACTTAAGACGTGCCTGGACATGTGCTGGTTTAAGCAGGGGAACCTTCCGTGCCATGCATGATTTCAAACCATGACGTCTTAGTGTATTACCAACAGTAACCTTGGAAACGGTGGTCCCAGCTCTTTTCAGGTCATTGACCAGCTCCTCCCGTGTAGTTCTGGGCTGATTTCTTACCTTCCTTAGGATCATTGAGACCCCACGAGGTGAGATCTTGCATGGAGCCCCAGTCCGAGGGAGATTGACAGTCATGTTTAGCTTCTTCCATTTTCTAATGATTGCTCCAACAGTGGACCTTTTTTCACCAAGCTGCTTGGCAATTTCCCCGTAGCCCTTTCCAGTCTTGTGGAGGTGTACAATTTTGTCTCTAGTGTCTTTGGACAGCTCTTTGGTCTTGGCCATGTTAGTAGTTGGATTCTTACTGATTGTATGGGGTGGACAGGTGTCTTTATGCAGCTAACGACCTCAAACAGGTGCATCTAATTTAGGATAATAAATGTAGTGGAGGTGGACATTTTAAAGGCAGACTAACAGGTCTTTGAGGGTCAGAATTCTAGCTGATAGACAGGTGTTCAAATACTTATTTGCAGCTGTATCATAATCAAATAAATAGTTTAAAAATCATATATTGTGATTTCTGGATTTTTTTTTTTAGATTATGTCTCTCACAGTGGACATGCACCTACGATGACAATTTCAGACCCCTCCATGATTTCTAAGTGGGAGAATTTGCAAAATAGCAGCGTGTTCAAATACTTATTTTCCTCACTGTAACTCTATATCTGTACAACTAAACACAACTCTAACATACAGGCATTCAATACGCCTCTTTATAACTTTATATATGTACAACTAAACACAACTTCATAAACACAACTATAATTTCATATCATTCTATATATAACTCCATAACTAGAGAGACAGGCAGGAGGGATGAATGAGAGGAAAAGAGGGACAGCCAAGATGAATAAAAGAGAGACAGGCAGCAGGACAATTAGGGGAGATTAAATGAATGTGAGAGAGACAGAGAGCATGGATGAAAGAGAGAAAGAGACAGACAGTCAATGTGAGTGGAAGTCAAAGTGTTTGTTGTGTCAAACACTTTGAAGAGTCCCATACTCACACACACACACACACACACACACACACACACACACACACACACACACACACACACACACACACTGGAGCTGGGGGTTGATTCTTGGTCATTTACCTGCATCTTCGTTCTCTGTAATCGTCTCCCCCGAGCCTGAGTGAGGATGAGGATGAAGGTGTGGAGAATGGAGGCAAATTGATCACAAGATTAAAACACTCACACACACACACACACACACACACACACACACACACAAACACACACACACACACACACACACACACACACACACACACACACACACACACACACACACCACAAAATGGTCAAGTGTGGATAGATAGATAGATAGATAGATAGATAGATAGATAGATAGATAGATAGATAGATAGATAGATAGATAGATAGATAGATAGATAGATAGATTAGAGTGAGAGGCATAAAGAGCATAAAAGAAAACCAGAGTGACAAAGTGAAAGAGAAAGAAACACAGAGATAGAGAGTGAGAGAGAGAGTGAGTTAGAGAGAGAAATAGAGGGAGAGAGAGAGACAGAAAGAGAGGAAGAAGAACAAACACACAGCACCACACACACAACTGCTATATAATAATGACCCCTATGGGTCGAAGGTCACACTACAGATCACCTAATGCACTTCATACCAGAGACTTTTTTCTGCTGGTCCTCCCACGTCACCTCTGGGTCACGGCACCAACACGGGAGAGACAAACACACTTCAGTAATAATGCTACGGTCCAGGGGTGGAGCAGTGCACTCACACAGTTACTGATCCTCGCTCTCACACAAAATACACACTCACACACACACACACACACACACACACACTTACACACAACAATACACACTCACACACCATACACACACTCATATTTACACGCCCACAAAACAACATACACACACTTATACATACCAGCACACACACATACACACTCACCTTAAACAAACCAATTCACACTCACACACACCAACACACACACCAACACACAATCACGTGAGAGAGTAACACAGAGAGCAGTTCACCTCTTACACCTACATCATGTGGGAATACTAATGAAGCTGTTAAAGTTCTCTACATGAAGCTCACGCTAGTCTATAACACACACACACACACACACACACACACACAATGTCCACTTGCCTTTACGCCCATTGACCGGAGGGGGGGCCACAGACTTTTCCTCAATTTCTTAACGTGATTGAGAACACACACACACACAAACACACACAGACACACGTCAAAATTCACTGAAGAAGTAAGGCATCACAGTGACACACCACAGCAACCACACACACACACAAACACACAGTGGAAAACCTCACTCTGACATGCATAAAAGAGTAGATTTGTCTAATACACACACACACACACACACACACACACACACACACACACACACACACACACACACACACACACACACACACAAGAACATTCATGCTCAGCCTTCGTCTCACTTCCTGATTCCAATCTCAGCACCTTCTGAAAAATGCTGAAAAAAAAAAAGTGGATGATCACACACACTAGTGACACACCTGGAGCAGAAAGAGGCGGGGCTGGAGGCGGAGTTAGAGGCGGAGCTGATCCAGATGTAACTGAAACAACAGGTTCAAGAGGCAAAAAATGGGCGGGATCTGGTTCAGAGACGGGGTCTGGTGCAGGGGGAGGTGCCGGGGCTGGAGGCTCCACCCCTATTAGGGCTTAATCGATGAAAATGATGGAGGCGTATCAAAAAAAATATAAAAACCAAAAAAATAAATACAAACAGAGAAATGGAAGAATGATGATGATGAAGATGATGAAGATGTAACAGTTAGATTACTTCATGAACATTCATCTGTTTATAAAATACACGTGTTTTTTTTACTGTAATTTTCAGCAAAAAAAATTATTTTTGGGAGGAACGTTTTGGTTAGTTATTTGTGTGTTTATTTGTTTGTTTCAGGTACAACATTTTGTTTTACATATTTTTGGTCAAATTTTGCTGACTTTGTAAAAACTATTTAATGTCTAAATGTTACGTGTTCACAGTCAATTTGGGAAAAAATTTAAAAGATTTACCCCATAACTCTGAACAGTTTTATTTAGGAGTACAAATGATAAATGAAAGATTTCCCTCCGGGTCGTCCCTCAGTGCTCTTGGAACCGAGTCGCAACAACGCATGGAGGAATAATTCTATATATATATATGACACTGTTTTATATATTCTTCATTTTGCACTTTTAAGAACCACTGTACCTACGGCTCATAGCAGATTTATTTAATAATTGATCTGATTCATTTCTAAATTAATTGTATTCATTTGATGTGGTATGCAATCGATTGAGACGCAATTTGACAATTTCACATAATTTAAATGGTAAATAATTAAATAAAAAATGTCTCTATATAAACATAATAATAATAATAATAATAATAATAATAATAATAATAATAATAATAATACAGACTTAAGTCGTTAATTTATTATCATTTGTTTTACTTGGTGAATCATGTTTTAATTTTTCGAGTTTATCTGATCCATTTGTTATTGGATATTTTTGTCCATCTTTGGGGTTTAGTTTTGTGTCTTATTAAACTTTGAACTGATTTTTTAATATAAAATGTTTTTTTGTTCAAACATTAAATCTGCTAAATTGTAAATTTTTTGCTAATTTATTTTGTATTTTTTATCATTTCAGGCCAAAGATCAGAAACAATGATGTTCACACACAATATTCACACTTTGGTCATAGTTTTGACATGTTCGCTGAGGGTCTACTCACTTTTGTTGCAGTTAATTAAACAATAATGGCTGTATGTTGAGGTTTTTTTAGAGGACAGTAAATCTGTACTGATATACAACCTGCGCACTGACTCCTCTAAATATATATCCCAGTTTAATTTCTATAGTAATATCCCTTGAGAAGGTACTAAAATTGTTGCTGAAATGTGAGGGGTGCACTTTCTTTTGTGAAATACTGTATATGGTGAACACGTTAATTAATTTCATGAAAACAAATTCCAAGAGCTTCATTATTAGTAGAGACACAACACAGACACAAGGAATTCTCACACTAATGCACACATCTTTATCTTCATATAAATACATTTTTCTGGCACTACTTTATCTCTGGGTGTAATTCAAAGCAGCAGAATTGGAGATGAAACAACGAGTATATAAAATAAAAGGAACTCAAAGCGTTATTTTGATCCATTCAGTCAGTTTTGCTCTGAAATGTCAATAGCAGCTGAACTCCTCAGTGCTGGGAGGAGCATGGTGTAAGGTGATCATCACCAGGATCATCACTAACTACAGCATGGAGGGTTTGAAGTAAATGCACTGAGCAGTGATTGCAGTAACTCTATTCTAACTACTACTACTAGAACATTATTACCAGCCATGACGTGTGCGAAGGACGAAGACACTTCTCGTGATAATGAGAACGCAGGATGCAGATGAAAGAGAAAAACAGGACACAGTCAGATTGTAAAGTTAGATCAGTGAAAGTGACAGGATGGAGAGAATTGGTGGGAGGGAGGAAAATGAAACTATAGGGATTAATTCTAGTCAGCGTTCTGTTAGCCGATAGAAAAGATCAACACGCTAACCTTGCTAAGCATTAGCGATTAGCATGACCTAAAGTGTACTCTGGTTCAAATGTTCAGGCAACACCAGATCTACAGGTCTACTCTGATATTTCCTATAAAGCTTTACCAGGTGCTGTTTGTGGTACTGGGGGCGGGGCAGGGGGCTGCTCGAGGGGCGGAGTCACAGATCCTGCTACAACTTCATTCACAGAGGCTTCGCCCCGATCACAGAGAGAAATCAGACAAGAAGAAATGTCAAAACTCACTGCTTGAGAACAAGACAAGGTTTTGGACAAAAATAAAATACACACTATACCCCCACCACAAAACCACCACCACACACAACCACCACCACACACCCTAACACCGACCCACAAAAACACCCCCAACCACACCCAGACACACACCACCACACATAAACACCCCCCCACACATACATCCCACCCACATACCCCCACACACAACACCACACACACTCACACCCACATTCACCCACACACACAAACAGACACCCACAACAGACACCCACACCTATATCCCACACAGGGTTAACCACCACACAAACCCACACCCACGCCCATATACACCCACACACACAACAACGTCCCCCACAACACCACCACACACACACCCACAACACCACCACACCCCCACACATGTATAAATATTGACTAATATAGATCGCAAAAATAAACTGCAGTAACCACATTGTTTTGTCACACAAATGACGTGTCTCAGACGTTTCAGACAAACAGCACACACAGTAACGAGACACAGCTCTAGGGACCTGTACAAACCGCAGGAGTGCATACACACACACACACACACACACACACACACACACACTACACACCTTCGTAAGGCTCTGCCACGCCCTCTCCATTATCTGGGAAAAGACGAGGTGAAGAATAGAACACTCACTACAGTAACACACAGCTGTGTTTAGAAAAGTCTGGAATTTCTGCCAAATTGTGAATCTTAGTAAAAACACAGCATCCTTTTGTAGGGTTTTTGTTTTGCATTCATGGATTATGTGACCAATCACGGCTCAGAACCGGATCAGCTGATTCACTGATAATGATGAAGGAGCGCAGGACAGTCAGTGGAGATACTCACTCCGGTCGACGGAGCCCTTTGGGGGGACCTGCGGTAATTGTCGGCCCCTGCGTGCGGACGCCGGCGTGCCCAGGGGACTCGTTTGGAGCGACCCGGCCCGAGGATTCGCCCTGAAATAACAAACAAGAGGTTTAATACTGTTACTGAAGCCGAAGCGAGCGGTTACTGTGGTCAAAAGCACAGCCGAGACGCAGACGCCGTGATCAGGAGAAATAAAGAAATAAATCAAAATTTCATGGTAAAGCAGAGAACTTTTTTTACAGAATATTCTGCAAAATCTTTAATATATCTCAAAAATAAAAACAACTACCTCTAAAAGATTAATATATTATTTTCGCAAAATAAATCACTTTTGGCACGGATTCATTCGTTCAGTTCAAATATACTGTAAAACCAAAAGTTTGTGGACACTAAAGCTTTTTTCAACATCCACATTTCACATCTAATCCCCATTTGCTGTTTTAATGATTTCCAATCTGCTAGAAAGAAGTTCCACAAGAAATCAGGTAGTACAGGGCGTGGGTGAGGTGAGAAGACCATTCCCATTCATCTCAGAGGTGTTCAATAGAATTTAGAGCTCTATAGCTGGAGATATTCTACTCCATCCCATGAAAAGAAGATCTTCATGGAGCTGGCTTTGTGGACTTTGTGTCAGGCTGGAACAGGGTTTGGGTCTCCGAGTTCAAGTGAAGGGAAAATTTCATGCTACTGCTTTGAAACACAAAGAGTATGGCTGGTGTCCAAATACTTTTGGTAATATAGTGTGTGAGGGTCAATAAGAATAAACTGCAAGAAAACTAAATCTTAGCAAGTGAAGTCTGTTTAACTACTAGATGTGTTTAATGCTTTGATAAAATATATTATACACACACATATATAAATATATACAATTAGGGCTGTCAAAATGACTTTGTGTTAAAACCGCAATAACGCAAATAAATTTGAACGACACCAATTTTAATAACGCGTGATGAACGCGCTGCGCATTACAAATATAAATAAATAAACAAGAGGCGACATAAAAACCTTTAACGCAACACATTTATTCACGACGTCTTTTCTTTACTCGGATATCAAAAAAATTATTAAACTCTACTAAAAATTCTGTTTTATCAATAAACATTTGTTTTACTGATGCGCCGAGTCTCAAATTAGCACAAAAATCCGCCATGATGCAACATCCGGCAATTAAAACCGTCCGTGTGGAAACAAAGTGAAAGTTCCATTTGGTGTCCTGATGATTTACGTCATTTAAAACACCAGAATTACTTTAAACATTTACAGGAATATTTTCATGCTTTATGTTGAGTTCGAATTCACTTATAATAAACATACATTTGCATAAATCATTAATAATTGATAAGAGTATTAAACACTTGAAAACAAATATAGATGTGCGATTAATTTGTGATTAATCATGATTAAATATTTAAATCGACTGACAGCCCTAATATATATATATATATAAAATTTCTTAATTTTTTTGCCATAAATTTACCTACATTTCAGATATTTTACCTGCTAAGAGCTGAATTTATTGCAGTGTAAATAAAATATCAGAAGCAAAGTAAAAAATAAAGTAAAAAAGTGTTTCAGTAAAAAAAAAAGATTTGGCAACCCTTTTATTAAAGTTGAAAAAAAATTCAATAAAATAAAAAAAATAATAAAGGTTAGACAGGAAACACATACTCGAGCCCATGGTTTTAGACTCCACATATTTGACCGGATCGGTGCATGCAAATTCGCAGCGGTAAATATGTCACAGGTCGAGCGCATTTTAACTGCAGTACGCGAGTTAAAATGCACGTCAAACAAACAAAAGACCTTCATAACACCTTCTGAGCATCGGGTTCCGTTCAATCGCCGAGCGAAGCAAGGTCAGGATCGGGACCGCTTTTGTGTTCAGCGGAGTGTAATAAACGATAAAAGAGGTCTGAGTGTGACGTGAGTCTGAGCGGATGTCTCATGAGAAGCGTCTCAGAAGGAGTGATGAAGTCAGAGAACAGGAGTGGTGTGAAAAAAACAACCACAGCTCGGGGAGGATAGAAGGCTGCGAGGAGGAAAAGAAGAAGAAGAAGAAGCGGCGGACATCCTTTAGCAGCGTTAGCGCAGCCGACGGGCCGTAAAACTAAAACAGGATGCTGTTCGACAACAAATGATAATGTTAGTACAGTCAAATCAAACAAATATCCAAAAAAAAAAAACCAACAAGAACAGAAAAGCAAAACGACAGGATGCCAGATTCACACCATTATATCCCGGGAGAATATAAGTAGTGTGACAGAAAAAAAACAAAACAACAGACGTTAGTTTTTTTTTAACCATCACGTGACCTCACGTTTTTAGTCTACAGATCGAACACAAATGAAAAACAGCACCGAAAGAAAAAGGAAGGAAAACAGAAAGTGGGCGGGGCATGGCTTGGGGTTAGTCGCCGCGATTGGTCAGGTCAGGATCACCTCGTTAGGGCAGGAGAAGGAGGGGCAGATCTCCTGGAGGGTAAAGACGGCATGGACCTCATGTAGGACGGTTCGGGACGCTCGGACGAGCGAGAACGGGTGTAGAAGTGTCTTTCCATCATGGGCCGCTGGTCAGCTGACCTCGACCTGTAATGTCTGTCCGCCACGACGCGAGCGTACCTGCGGAAATGTTCATCACACACGGATGCTTATGGCACCAAAAGAAACCCTCAGAATCCTGTGAAAATAACGTGTCATGTGCCAAAACAACATGCCAAAGATGCACTGGTCAGAGTTCTCTGTCACGGAAAAAAAACTGGAAAAATGAACAGGAACGAAGGAAAAAGTGTTAGCAAACGAAACTCAGAGCACCTGTGTGTGTGTGGGGGGGGTTTAACCAAGAAGGAGTCAATTAGCATCTTTTAGTGCTACTTTATGATCTAAACTTGTCCTACTGCACTAGAACATTACCTCAGATCCTCCTCAAACACTTGGTGGCTAGCTGGGAACTCTGGTATCTGTTCCTCTCTGGAGCAAAATGTAAAAAAACACTAGTTCAGTCAAAGTCCTGAAATTGTTGCTAAGCTTTAAACGAGTTCAGGAACGGTGTTCCAGACTGATATGAATGCTGGGGGTTATGTGATTATACCTTTCTGCATCTGTAGAAGGCTCGATTTCAATCTTGGGGAAGTTCCTGATGTAGAGACCAAGCTGGAGGTTAATATCTCACAACATGGTGGAGAAGAGGTTAGAAAGGTGTGGGAGTGCGGTGGAAAGATGAGCTGATGAACAGCAAAGGTGTCGAACATGCAGCACTGATCAGCTCTGATAAAATGCTGATCCAAATCTGATCCAGGTCTAATCCAAATCTGATCCAACTCTAATACAATCTGATCCAAAACTGATTCAGCTCTTATACAAATCTGATCCAGCTCTAATACAAATCTGATACAAATCTGATTCAGCTGATACAAATCTGATCCAGCTCTAATACAATCTGATACAAAACTGATTCAGCTATAATACAAGACTGATTCAGCTCTAATACACATCTGATCCAAGTCTGATACAGCTCTATTACAAATCTGATGCAGCTCTGCTACAAATCTGATCCAGCTCTAAGACAAATCTGATCTGAATCTGATGCAGCTCTAATACCAATCTAATCCAGGTCTAATACAATCTGACCCCAATCTGATCCATCTCTGATACAAATCTGATTCAGCTCTAATACAAATCTGATCCAAATCTGATCCAGCTCTAATACAAATCTGACCCAAATCTGATTTAGCTCTAATACAAATCTGATCCAAGTCTGATTCGGCTCTAAAACTAATCTGATCCAAATCTGATCCAAATCTGATCCAGCTTTAATACAAATCTGATCCAGCTCTAAGACAATTCTGATCTGAATCTGAAGCATCTCTAATACAAATCTGATCCAAATCTGATCCATCTCTAATACAAGTCTGATACAAATCTGATTCAGCTCTAATACAAATCCGATCCAACTCTAATACAAATTTGATACAAATCCAATACAAATCTGATCCGGGTCTATTACAATCTGATCCAAATCTGATTCAGCTCTAATACAAATCTAATCCAGCTCTAATACAAATCTGATTAATCTCTAATACAAATCTGTTTCATCTTTAATACAAATCTGATCCAGCTCTAATACAAATCTGATCTGACTCTGATACAAATGAGATCTGACTCTAAACCGACTCTGATTTAGTGCAACAGATGAGTTTAGAATCCATGTGCTTAATTATATTATAATTTTCATGTGGACTGTAGATTAATAAAAAATTTGAGGGAAAGAGCTTTGATGTTTCACTAGGGGGCAGGATTGAGCGATATAAATCAGGTTTTACAGACGATATGGCCTAAAGTACTGACTTTCTCACACATATTTGGAGGCACACAATTGTATTAGACGTCTTGACGCTTATGATCAGACGCCACTCCAATGGATCGAAGGTAAAAGTTTTGACACCCCTGCTGTACAGTGATGACGTGAGGAATGTGGAAGTGATCATGTGATCTGCGTACAGACCCTGCGAGCTCTTACCTGTACTCATCAGCAGATCCGTTGATGAGATGATTAGGCCATGGTGAGGGAACGTGATTGGGACTGTTGTAATGCCTTTATGGAGGGGGGGGGGGGGTGTGAAGGATGGAAATGAAGATGTAGATGAATAAACTACACATGTACACATCAAATGAGCTCAAGAAATAAATAAAAATTAAAATGAATAAAAATGCTAACAGCTACAGCTAGCATAAAACCCTTACGAGCTAACATTAGCAACATAGTTAATAGCACATGATCATAGCAACGATGCTAAAAGAAAATGAGTTACTTGTTGCTGGATGGCCAGAAATTGACAATTAATTTGAATAAAATATGATAATATAAATATACAGCATAAAAATAATATCTACAATCACCTTCCAGAATGTAAATGCAACTTTTTATGTATTATTTAAATTATATTTCTATTTCTATATTATTTATTATCATGTGTAATATTTTTAATTGCATTTACATTCGATCAAACTTTCAATTCTCTTTAATTCTTCTCACTCTATTTTAATCTTTTTTTCCCCATATTTTGTTGTAATTAATGTATTAATGACAATTGTACATTAAATTCTATTTAATTATTCTTATACTATTTTTTAAAGCATTCATTCCAATTACATTTTATTACTTGTTTCACATATTTTTTAAACGTACAACTGCAATTATATATAATTGTACGATTGTCTTAATTTCATTTTTTTTATTTTTTTATTTCAATTGTTTTATTATTAATAATATTTAAATAATTAATTGATTATAATATATTTATTATAATTTTTCTTTTTAAGCACTTTTCATTTATTTTAATTTAATTACTTTATTTCTCTCTACTGCCCATTCTTTTAATAATAATTCATAAAAAATAAAAAATAAATAATAAAATTTTCTTTCTTTTTTATTTTAATGTATTAAATGCAGTTAAATATATTATTATACAGTACATTTTTATTTGATTGTACATTTGTTTTTAATTTTTATTTTTTTTTATTTATTTACATTTTTGTCCCACTTTAATTCCTATCCTGCCTTTTTCCCAACACACGTGAGGGAAAGTGAAGTGATGCAGAACCTTGACTCTTTTTTTTTTGGCTCAAACTCTTTTACTCTTTTACCTCTCTGGAGATTGATATGAGTCGCTGTAGAGAGACATTCTTCTATCGCTCCTCATCGTCCTGACCACAAAACACACCACACGCAGTCAGAAAAATCCACACACAGCACTGTTCCTACTGCTACTGCTTCTACTGCTGCTCTACTCTACAGGGATCAGGTTCTGTTCTTCAGCACATCACCATGGAAAGGGAAGCTGCTAAAGGAACATCAGTCCATCACAAGAACACCAGGAACAGACCAGAAGCACAGGAGCAGCCTGTCTAAGATCCACAAGGTCTCTGTGATCTAAACACCGATACTTAAAACATGCTGCACTGAAGGTGGAGGTGAAGACATCTTCTAATCTACACCACTCTTCTAATCTACACCCCTCTTCTAATCTACACCCCTCTTCTAATCTACACCACTCTTCTAATCTACACCACTCTTCTAATCTACACCCCTCTTCTAATCTACACCACTCTTCTAATCTACACCACTCTTCTAATCTACACCTCTTCTAATCTACACCACTCTTCTAATCTACACCCCTCTTCTAATCTACACCACTCTTCTAATCTACACCACTCTTCTAATCTACACCCTCTTCTAATCTACACCACTCTTCTAATCTACACCACTCTTCTAATCTACACCCCTCTTCTAATCTACACCCCTCTTCTAATCTACACCACTCTTCTAATCTACACCCCTCTTCTAATCTACACCACTCTTCTAATCTACACCCCTCTTCTAATCTACACCCTCTTCTAATCTACACCACTCTTCTAATCTACACCACTCTTCTAATCTACACCACTCTTCTAATCTACACCCCTCTTCTAATCTACACCACTCTTCTAATCTACACCCCTCTTCTAATCTACACCACTCTTCTAATCTACACCCCTCTTCTAATCTACACCCCTCTTCTAATCTACACCACTCTTCTAATCTACACTCCTCTTCTAATCTACACCACTCTTCTAATCTACACCCCTCTTCTAATCTACACCACTCTTCTAATCTACACCACTCTTCTAATCTACACCACTCTTCTAATCTACACCACTCTTCTAATCTACACCACTCTTCTAATCTACACCACTCTTCTAATCTACACCACTCTTCTAATCTACACCACTCTTCTAATCTACACCACTCTTCTAATCTACACCCCTCTTCTAATCTACACCACTCTTCTAATCTACACCACTCTTCTAATCTACACTCCTCTTCTAATCTACACCCCTCTTCTAATCTACACCACTCTTCTAATCTACACCCCTCTTCTAATCTACACCACTCTTCTAATCTACACCCTCTTCTAATCTACACCCCTCTTCTAATCTACACCCCTCTTCTAATCTACACCCCTCTTCTAATCTACACCCCTCTTCTAATCTACACCCCTCTTCTAATCTACACCCCTCTTCTAATCTACACCCCTCTTCTAATCTACACCACTCTTCTAATCTACACCCTTCTATCTCACCACTCTTCTAATCTACTCTTCTAATCTACACCACTCTTCTAATCTACACCCCTCTTCTAATCTACACCCCTCTTCTAATCTACACCCTTCTTCTAATCTACACCACTCTTCTAATCTACACCACTCTTCTACTCTACACCCCTCTTCTAATCTACACCCCTCTTCTTATCTACACCACTCTTCTAATCTACACCACTCGTCTAATCTACTCTTCTAATCTACACCACTCTTCTAATCTACACCACTCTTCTACTCTACACCCCTCTTCTAATCTACACCACTCTTCTAATCTACACCCCTCTTCTAATCTACACCCCTTTCTAATCTACACCCCTTTCTAATCTACACCCCTCTGCTAATCTACACCCCTCTTCTAACCTACACCACTCTTCTAATCTACACCACTCTTCTAATCTACTCCCCTCTTCTAATCTACACCCCTCTTCTTATCTACACCACTCTTCTAATCTACACCACTCGTCTAATCTACTCTTCTAATCTACACCACTCTTCTAATCTACACCACTCTTCTACTCTACACCCCTCTTCTAATCTACACCACTCTTCTAATCTACACCCCTCTTCTAATCTACACCCCTTTCTAATCTACACCCCTCTGCTAATCTACACCCCTCTTCTAATCTACACCACTCTTCTAATCTACACCCCTCTTCTAATCTACACCACTCTTCTAATCTACACCCCTCTTCTAATCTA
>JBCEWE010000742.1:0-42500 GCA_039877035.1 Silurus lanzhouensis
TTTACGCACACGTTTTAATGGTTTTTAATGAAATTATGCTAATGAATATATAAAGTAATATTTTCTCAAACATTTTTATTAAAATTTTATTTTTTTAATATGAAATTCTGGATATGAATATGAAATGTAATATTTTAATAAAGACAATAATTTTTTTAATAAAAGAAAGTCAGATTTTGTTTCAAACCATTGTCATATAAATTTTTGGCAATGAATATTTGCACTTTCAACGGATTTTAGTTAGATGATGCTTAACACAGCCATTAGGAAAAACCCAGCCATTAGGGAGGCACAAGCCAGTGCACTCTTAGTTCCGGTCCTAAGCCCGGATAAATGGGGAGGTGTGCGTTAGGAAGGGCATCCAGCGTAAAATATGTGCCAAATCGAATATGCGGATCACAATAAGAATTTCATACCGGATCGGTCGAGGCCCGGGTTAACAACGACCGCCACAGGTATCGTTGGCCAACAGTGGGTACCGGTGGAAATTGTGCTACTGTTGGCCGAAGGTGGAGAAGAAGGAAGACGACTACAGAGATGGCAGGGAAGGAGAAATGGAGAGAGAGTGGAGGTTCGGGTTGGTACTTTAAATGTTGGTACTATGAGAGAGGTAGCTGATATGATGGAGAGGAGAAAGGTAGATATGCTGTGTGTTCAGGAGACCAAGTGGAAAGGGAGTAAGAGCAGGAACATTGGAGGGGTTCAAACTGTTCTATCATGGTGTGGATGGAAAGAGAAATGGTGTAGGGGTGATCTGAAGGAAGAGTACAGTAAGAGTGTAGTGGAGGTGAAGAGAGAGTTTCTGATAGGGTGATGAACGTGAGCTGGAAGTTGAAGGGATGATGATAAATGTCATCAGTGCTTATGCTCCACAAGTGGGTTGTGAGATGGAGGAGAAGGAAAGATTCTGGAGTGAATTAGATGAAGTGGTAGATGGTCTACCTAGGAATGAACGATTGGTGATTGGGGCAGACTTTAATGGGCATGTAGGTGAGGGGAACAGATGTAATGGCAGATGGTGGTAGATTTTGCTAAAAGGTGGACTATGTTCTATGTAGGAGATGCAACCTGAAGGAGATTGGAGACTGTAAGGTGTTGGCAGGGGACAGTGTAGCTAGACAGCATCGGACGGTGGTCTGTTTGTTTTGGAGGTAAAAGAAGAGGAGGAGAGTGAAGATTGAAAGAAAAATAAGATGGTGAAACTAAAGAAGAAAGACTGTAGTTGAGGTTCAGGGAAGAGGTCAGACAGGGGCTCGGTGGTGGTGAAGAGGTGCTGGATGATTGGGTAACTACTGCAGGAGTGTGAGGGAGGCAGCTAGAAAAGTACTTGTGTGAAATCTGGAAATAGAAAGGTAGACAAAGAGACGTGGTGATGGAATGAGGAAGTGCAGGAGAGCATAAGGAGAAAGAGGTTGGCAAAACAGAAGTGGGATCGACAGAAGGATGAGAAAAGTAGGCAGGAGTACAAGGCTGCAGCAGCAGGTAAAGAGGGACGTGGCGAAAGCCAAGGAAAAGGCATATGAGGAGCTGTATGAGAGGTTGGACACTAAGGAAGGAGAAAAGGATTGCCAGGCAGAGAGACCGATCTGGGAAGGATGTGCTGCAAGTTAGAGCAGTAAAGGATGGGGATGGAAATGTGTCGACTAGTGAGGAGAGTGTGTTGAGAAGGTGGATGGAGTATTTTAAGCAGCTGTTGAACAAGGAAAATAAGAGAGAGAGAAGGTTGGGTGGTGTGAAGTTGGTGAAGAAGGATGTAGATAGGATTAGTAAGGAGGAAGTGAGAGCAGCGATTAAGAGGATGAAGAGTGGAATGTCAGTTGGACCAGATGACATCCCGGTAGAAGCATGGAGATGTTTAGGAGAGATGGCAGTGGAGTTTTTAACCAGATTGTTTAACAAGATTCTGGAAGGTGAGAAGATGCCTGAGGAATGGAGAAGGAGTTTGCTGGTACGATCTTTAAGAATAAGGGAGATGTGCAGGCCCTGCAGTAACTACAGGGGAATTAAGTTGATCAGTCACACTATGAAGTTATGGGAATAAGTAGTGGGAAGCCAGGCTGAGAGAAGAAGTGACCATCTGTGGAGCAACAGTATGGTTTTCATGCCCGAGGAAGAGCACCACAGATGCCTTTTTTGCTTTGAGAATGTTGTGGAGAATATAGAGAAGGTCAGAAGGAATTGCATTGCGTATTTGTGGATTTAGAGAAAGCTTACGACAGGGTGCCAAGAAAGGAGTTGTGGTATTGTATGAGGAAGTCGGGTGTGTCAGAGAAGTATGTGAGGGTGGTGCAGGACATGTATGAGGACAGTGTGACAGCAGTGAAGTGTGCAGTAGGAAACAACAGACTGGTTCAAGTTAAAGGTTGGACTACATCAAGGATCGGCTTTGAGCCTCTTCCTGTTTGCAGTGGTGATGGAAAGGTTGACGGACGAGGTCAGACAGGAGTCTCCCGGGACTATGATGTATGCGGATGATATTGTGATGTCTGGTGAGAGTAGTGAGCAGGTTGAAGAAGAGCCTGAAGAGGTGGAGGTACACGCTGGAGAGAACGGGAATGAAAGTCAGTAGGAGTAAGACATAGTACATGTGTGTGAATGAGAGGAAGGGCAGTGGAGTGGTGCGGTTGCAGGGAGAAGGTTGAGGAGTTCAGGTACCTAGGGTGAACAGTGCAAAGTAATGAAGAGTGTGTTAGAGAAGTGAAAAAAAGAGTGCAGGCAGGGTGGAGTTTGGTGGAGAAGAGTGACAGGAGTGATTTGTGATAGTAGGGTATCTGCAGGAATGAAAGAGAAAGTTTATAGGACTGTGGTGAGACTAAAAGACAGAGGAGGTGGAGCTGGAGGTAGCAGAGCTGAGGTTGTTAAGGTTTTTGTTGGGAGTGACGAGGATGGACAAGATTGGAAATGAGTTTATTAGAGGGACAGCCCATGTAGGACGTTTTGGTGACAAAGTGAGGGAAGCGAGATTGAGATGGTTTGGACATGTGCAGAGGAGGGACATATTGGTAGAAGAATGCTGAGGATGGAGCCACCAGGAAGGAGGAAAAGAGGAAGGCCAAGGAGAAGGTTCATGGCTGTGGTGAGGGAAGACATGCAGGTAGTTGGTGTGAAAGAGGCAGATGTAGAGGACAGGGGGTATGGAGACAGATGATCCGCTGGGCAACCCCTAATGGGAGCAGCCGAAAGAAGAAGAAGAAGAAGAGGAAGATGATGCTTATGAATATGAAAAGTCATAATTTCACAATAACTTGTAAAAACTTGATTTGGCATAGCACGTTTTTTTTTTTTTTTTTGCACTTTTTATTATAAAGTTTTTCATGACATTATTCCTTTCAATATGTAAATTAATATTTTACCACTTAATTTCACATTTATTTGAGAAAAATCATATTTATGTCAAAACATTGTATTTCATGAATCTTTTTTATTCACATTACACTTTTAACGATTTATTTGTGAAATAATGAATGTGAATATGAACATTCATATTTTCACAAAAACTTGTAAAAACTTGATTTGTCATTTCACGTTTTTCATTGAATTTCTGCATTTTTTAACAGTTTTTCATGGAATTATTCTGATGAACATTTTTATTTATAAATATGTTAGCAATTAATTTAATATTTTATTTAAAAAAGGTATTTTTTGCTCATGTACGTTTTTCGCTTACCTGTTGCAGTTTTTACTGTTTACCTTTAAATTATGCTTATGAATATGAAAAATTTATATTTTCATTTTAACTATCATATTGTTGATGAAAATGTCACCTTTTTTGTCAAATCATGATTTGCATGGTCATTTTTTGTTTTTGATTCACTTATGGCACTTTTGTAAAGGTTTTACATGATTTTTTTTCCAAAAAGGTCATTTTCAAAACCATTGTTTGTCATATCAAGATTTGCGAAGAATTTTTGCACTTTTAATGGTTTTTAGTTAAATGATGTTAATGAATATAAAAAGTCATATTATCACAACTGTTTTTTAAAAATTTGATTTGTCATATAACAATTTTTTATTAAATTATTTCACTTTTTTAACATTTTTTCATTTAATTAATCCTTTGTATATAAAAATGTATATTTTACCAATTTATTTCAAACTCATTAAAAAAATCATATTTTCAAAACTTGATTTGTCATGTCATGTTTTTTTATTGAATTATTAAAAATTTTTTTACAGCTTTTCATTAAATTTTTACTTTCAATATAGAAATTCCTATTTTACTAATTTAATTCATATTCATATAAAAAAAAAAAATTCTTATTTTTGCCGAACATGGTTATCATGAAACCTTTTTCGTTCACTTACTACAATTTTCCAATGGTTTTCTATGAAAATATGCTTCTGTACATAAAAATGTATATTTTAGTAATTATTTGCATATTTATGTAAAACATCATACTTGTGTCAAACCATGGTTTGTCATGTGAAAGTTTTTTGTTTACGTATTGCACTTTTTAATGGTTTATAATGAAATCATGCTATAAAAATGTATACTTTCACAATAACATATTTTTATGAAAAAGTTTTGGTTTTATGAAATTATGGTTATGAATATAAATTTGTAATATTTTGTAAAAAGTCATATTTGTTTCAAACCTTTGTTTGTCATAACAGTTTTCGCGATGAACATTTGCACTTTTGTTAGATTTTTATCATGCCCAAACTTAATTCATAGAGAGGTTTTCCATACAAATTACGAAGCTCTGTGGTGCCTTTTCTGATATCAGGGAAGAATCACACATCACACAGAATGGAGCAATGTTCTTCTTCAGTTTATTGCATGCAACAGTAAATATATATATATATACATTGGACAGAAAGCCTGACCTAAGACTGTTTTCTGTTTGGATAAGAAGACATACTAGCCGGAGATGTGTGAGTCCAGATAAAGACTCCCTGTATACCTTACGTACTAACATCGTAAATATTCATTGACACTGAACAGACAAAGGAATGTGTAAGTGTTAAGTTTGTAATCTTGCGTAACAGTGTAGATTTTTTCATTGCTAGAGACTCAAAGCATTTTTTGTACGTCGCTCTGGATAAGGGCGTCTGCTAAATGCAGCCAATGTAAATGTTATTGTGAATGAGAACCATCTTAACACTCACACACCAATAAAATAGGATCTTTCCTGGGAACAGGAAATAATGTGATAGTGATATAAACTGCAAATGAAAAGATAAAGACAAAACAAAAACAACAGATTTCATTTAATTCCGTCACTACATGCATAAAATCCTTCATCATTACCACTCCAATCGAGACCTTTATGGCCTGTCTTACCATCGTCATCAAACATGACAACATACAAAGTACAATTCCAACAATCAATACAAGAATCAGTCCTAATACAAAGTAGTGTTCAACACTTGTGAATAAATTCTTCTCAAAAAACTTTGTCAGCAGTTATTTCATCTTCTCCAAGACATCATGGGACAATTGTTACTCAGTGCTTGTTTAATATGTCTATAAGCAGTAAGATCAGGTATACTGTCGGAACTCAGACCCTGTGCCTGAGCGGACACATCAATTAAGTTGCTCTACGTTCAAATCAGTTTCGAGCAATTACTAATCAGTTACCAATAAGTCTAAAAATACCAATTATTAAACCAAATGAAGAATCTTCTAGTCACGAGATGAGAATGAGCAAATCAATTTATTGCAGTCAATTTAACCCGGTCCTAGAAGGCCTTTCAGAAGTGAGCTTTCTTAACAGCAATACTACCCGGAAGGTACATATTCACATATTATTCTCTAACTTCTCTCCTTACTACTTTACATACACCAATCATTTTGCATATCCCCCCTTTTGCTTACCTATTTTCTGGTAAGTTTAGATTTTTCTTGGTAAAATGCCACCCCTTTCCAGGAGCCCCTTTCACTTCCATACATTTCTAATTTACATGTACTCTAAACATCTGATGGTGACTTTTCCTTCTTTTAAAAAATCCCCTGATCATGCATTTTACCACAAAACACCCAATCCTCCCCCACAATTTTCAGACTTTTTTGTTTTGTTTGCTTGTTTTGTTTTTTTCCTTCCTTGCAAAAATTCATTTGTCTTTTCATATACTGCCTAACCACTTAATTCTCTCTTAGTAAAATAGATTTGATTTTCTGTATTCTTAGCTTTGTATTAAATTAATTGGTTTTTCCAGTATTCATCTTAGTTTGAGCTATTTCAAGAATTTTTTATCTGTGCAAAATATTCCTATTTTCTCTGACTGTATCTTTATCAAACGAGTTTCCTGTCCTGAACTTTTTCTAAATCAAATCTTGCCTATATCTTAACTACAAGCTTCCTTAGTGCTTCCTGTCTGTTGTGTTTTGGTTATTGAACATCTTATACCACTTGTTTTTCATCAACTGACAATGTTCTGTGCCTAAGATTTTGTGTGTGTATATATATATATATATATATATATATATATATATATATATATAGAGAGAGAGAGAGAGAGAGAGAGAGAGAGAGGGAGAGATAGATAGACAGACAGACAGACAGACAGACAGACAGACAGATAGATAGATAGACAGACAGACAGACAGACAGACAGACAGACAGACAGACAGATAGATAGATAGATAGATAGATAGATAGATAGATAGATAGACAGACAGACAGACAGACAGACAGACAGACAGACAGACAGACTGACTGACTGACTGACTGACTGACTGACAGACAAATAGACAGACAGATAGACAGATAGACAGATAGATAGATAGATAGATAGATAGATAGATAGATAGATAGATAGATAGATAGATAGATAGATAGATAGATAGATAGATTTTTTTGTTTTTTTCTTTCCTACTTAAGATTCTACTTTGATTTTATGGGTTATATGTGCATGAATGCAGTTTGATTATAGTTAACGCATGTTGCCTGCAAGTGGCTGCAATGCCCATATTATATTATGAGTATTATCGTCCATTTTCCACTCTATATCAATTATATTCTTGTTTTTCACTTTTCCTTTCTTTTCACCCCTTCTTCCATTAGCTTCTCTAACGAGGCATACCTTGGGCCAACGCCCTTTGTGTGGTGCATGTAGCCGCCGCCACTACCTACAGGCCATGGCGCATATTCACCTTTTGTGACGACTTGTTGTACCTTGTGTGCATCCCTACTTGCCTTCCACTGTTCATACCCAGGATGCTTCAACCCAAACTGAGCCTAAACTACTGTTTGAGCCTTTTTTTCTCTGGCTCTCCTCTTTCCAATTATTCTCCAACCACTCCCCTGTCTCCTGGAGACGAACCTGGTCCTTCCTATACCTCAGGACCTGACACGGTTGTTATCTCACCGTGAACTTTTTCTTCCCCAGCAAGTCGTTTTTATCCTAACTTCCTTCTCTAGGCTCTAACTTCGTCCACCAGCTTCAACTGCTCTTTCAGCCTTCAAAATATAAGGATGACAAACTGTATATGCATAATTAAGGATGGTGATGATATAATGTATGCTGAGCTTTTGTGTATATTTTTAACTAATTTTGCCTCTTTAAGCATGATTATTTAATTTTTATGAACTATTAATGCTGAGTAATGGTTATATGTATTAAGCTTGGATTTAAACTAATATAAGCAGTGTTATATGTTATATGTTTTTATTATTTTGGTATTCTACTCTATTTTTATAACTAAAACTAGCTAAATTTCTCGACAATACAAAACAGTTTCTTCTCTCTGAATATTGTGTTCAAAGAGAACTAAGAAAATTCGGAGTGTAATTACAACTATGCACATATTGTTAAGGAATTTAGACCTAGAGCAGGTATCAGGGTGAGATATACAAAACAGTCATGTGAGTCAGTTCTTAACCCTGGAGTTGGCCCCCTTTCTACTATAAAGAAAGAATCTTACCGTGGGCTCTCAACTATTTCAGCCCTGAATACTCACTTAGGCAGGCTTTTTAGGATTAAGGGGGTGGTGTTTTAATCCTGCTTGCATGTATCCACTGTGGCTGATAATCAGTCAGAACTCCAGTTCTGGTTACAGCTAGAACAGTCGCTGGAGCCCGATACTTCGGCTCACTGAGCTTGGTAGGCTTCAGACTTTGTATCCGGACATGCTGATTAGGCACGAAAGGATGTGTTGGGTTTTACGTGGGCAGAGGAAGAGTAAGTGAGACATCAGCACTAATAGAATGAATTTTTTTTTAAACAGGGCAGAAATGTAGTTGTCCACCATCACTTCCAGGTTACCTATGGAAGAAATGCCAGTGTGTCGCCTAAACCATGGGGTCAGCCCGAGGCCGGACCATTAGAATTTCAAAAGATGACAGTTTAGTAGTTGAAGATGGAGTCATTCTCATTTCTGTGAGTACTGCAGTGAGAGCCACTTTTCGGCCTGTTTCAATGCAGGCTTAGGTAACACGTTTCTTAATGGTTTTGTTCATTCTCTCTACCACTCCAGCTGACTGTTGGTGATAGGGAATATTAAAATGGCAATCAATTGCTAAGCTTTTAGCCGAAACTTGTGTTACTTTAGAAGCAAAAGGTGTGCCGTTATCCCTTTCACACTAGGAATACCAAACCTAGAGATGATCTCTTTTGTTAATATTTTTACAACTGTTTTAGCGTGCTCTGTCACGCATGCAAACGCTTCTGGCCACTTACTGAATCTGTCAACTATAACCAACAGGTATCTAAAATGATATGATAAGTTTATAGCCTGTGTGACTTTAGTTATGTGACATCCCATGTTAATGCTTAAGCAACACTATTAAAGCTAGTTTAGGCAGAGCAATTTTTCCATCAACATCTCTAATGATACCAGCAGTAAATGATTTACATTGTTTAGAAGCGCAATACTTTATGTCCTCCTCAGTAGTCTGACTCTGAAGTATTTTTTAGGTCAATATCTGGTATATTGTAGATATGTGTCATCATCGGGATCTCAGGATTTGTATGTACTGTGTCCAAATCTAGTCAAGTCAAGTCAAGTCAAGTGGCTTTTATTGTCATTTTTACTATACACAGTGGTACACAGTACACAGTAAAAACGAAACAACGTTCCTCCAGAACCCTGGTGCTACACTAAACAACAAAACAACAAAGTGCATCGAGTGCAGCCTGGTGCAAACAGTGCAAACAAAAGAACAGTACAAACAGACAGAGTGCAGACAGACAACACAAGACAAGACAAAAGACAAAAACCAAGTATAGCGCCGACTAGTAAACCTACTGTACTTAAGTATACAGTACTGTGTGAGGTGAAATGTAAAAACTATACCCAGGAAAAAGTACAACAGAACAGAGCAATGTAGTGCAAAAAACAGCAGCAAGGAGGTGCAAAGACAGCATGTAAACATTCTATTTTAGTATAAAAGGTGCAAAAACAGCATGTAAACATTGTACTGAATATAAGGTGCGAGTATAAATAATAATAAATATATAAATGGTGGTGGAGTGGATTGAGATGAGTGATGATTGTGTTTAGTGGTTGTTTTGCTGCTTCCTTAGTTACTTTTCCGCTAACATGTTTCCCCGAATTTCCTCTGAATCACCATTGTCCTTTAAACTTAACTATGGCCATTTAGGCAGGGAGTTGAACAGCATTTAAGTGGTCGCCTATGGGCTTTCCATCAGCTGTTTTAAAGTGTCTTTGCGTCTATGTTTCGGCAAAATCATGAACAACATCATAAGCATACTTAGTCAAGTCAAGTCAAGTCAGGTTTATTTGTATAGCGCTTTTCACAACAGACATTGTCTCAAAGCAGCTTTACACAAATCAACAGTGATGGTGAATGGTGTGAATTTGTCCCTGATGAGCAAGCCGTGGCGACTGTGACAAGGAAAAACTCCCTTAGATGTTATGAGGAAGAAACCTTGAGAGGAACCAGACTCAAAAGGGAAACCCATCCTCATTTTGGGTGACATCAAGAGTTTGATCATAAATCTTTCAACAGTACAGAACACTGGAGAGTGAGAACTAACATGATTACTGGAGTATAAGATTATAAGTGATGTTCTTTCTGCAGTCTTATACAGTCTATATGGTTAATAGCTCCGAGTTTTATGAGCTCAGCATTTGTGATCACCACAGATCCAGCATCAGCTTCTCCATGCCAGAGCCTTTAACACTCCAGGAGGTCCAATGTCAAACTCCACACATGTAGCGGGATCCAAATGGCACTGGTACGTCTCTAGATGGTTCGGGATGTTTGTGAGTTCGGCATCTACTTCTTCAAAGGTCCGTAATCATCACGAGGTGGGAGGTGACTGGAGCTGGCCAAACCTCAGGGTGTCTCGGGATGGGGAGAGAAAGAGAAGCAGTGGAGAGGAATTAGCGTAGCTGCTGTTCATGATATTAACAGCACAAGTTGATAATGTGCATGTGATCAGATGTTCTGGAGCACAAGGTTATGATGTGATGTGTGTTATGTGTAGGCTTTGCTAAAAAGATATGTTTTTAATCTACACTTAAACTGGGTGAGTGTGTCTGAGCCCCGAACACCGTCAGGAAGACTATTCCAGAGTTTAGGAGCTAAATGTAAAAATGATCTCCCACCTTTAGTGGACTTTGCTATTCTAGGAACTACTAGAAGCCCAGAGTTTTGAGATCTTAGGGAGCGTGGCGGATTGTAGCGAGTTAAAAGACTGGATAGATACATGGGAGCCAAACCATTTAGTGCTTTATAAGTGAGAAGTAATAGTTTGTAGTCTATTCGAAACTTAACAGGAAGCCAATGTAGGGACGATAAGATCGGGGATATGTGATCATATTTTCTTGACCTTGTAAGAACTCTGGCTGCTGCATTCTGGACTAACTGAAGCTTGTTTATTAATGATGCAGGACATCCACCTAGTAACGCATTACAGTAGTCTATTCTGGAGGTCATGAACGCATGGACGAGCTTCTCTGCATCGGATATGGACAACATATTTCTTAGCTTAGAAATATTTCTAAGGTGAAAGAAGGCTGTTTTAGTAACTTGATTGATATGATTTTTGAAAGACAAGTCGCTGTCTAAAATAACTCCCAGGTCTTTTACCGTTGAACTAGTGGTTACAGAGCATCCGTCTAAATGCAGGTTGAGATGCTGGAGCTTCTGTATACTAGTTTTTGGTCCGATGAGCAAAATCTCAGTCTTATCGGAATTTAAAAGTAGAAAGTTATGGGTCATCCAATCTCTTATTTCCTTAACACACTCAGTTATCCGAGTTAATTGAGCTGTATCGCCTGGTTTAGATGAAATATATAGCTGAGTATCATCAGCATAACAATGGAAGCTAATTCCATGCCTTCTAATAATATTTCCTAACGGAAGCATGTATATTGTGAACAGCAGGGGTCCTAGAACTGAACCTTGCGGCACGCCATAATTTACTTGCATTAGCCTGGATAGCTCTCCATTTAAATCTACGAAATGGTAACGATCGGACAGGTAGGATTTAAACCAGCTTAATGCCTGTCCCTGAATGCCGATGTAATTTTGTAATCGATCTAGGAGGAGATCATGGTCTATAGTGTCGAATGCACCACTAAGATCTAGTAAAACCAACAGCGAAATGAAGCCTTGGTCTGAAGCTAAAAACAGGTCATTAGTTATTTTAACTAGAGCAGTTTCTGTGCTATGATGGGGCCTAAAACCTGACTGAAATTCTTCAAAGATATTGTTCTCTTGCAGGTAGAAACATAACTGGGCAGCGACAATCTTTTCTAAAATCTTAGACATAAATGGGAGATTTGAAATTGGTCTGTAATTTGATAACGTGTTTGGATCCAGATTAGGTTTTTTAATGAGGGGCTTAATAACTGCTAACTTGAGGGATTTAGGGACGTGACCTAAAGATAGTGAGGAGTTAATAATATTAGAAGAGGTTCACCAGTTGTATATAACACTTCCTTCAGTAATTTAGTAGGAATTGGATCTAACTGACATGTTGTCGATTTAGCTTTGGCAATAACATTATACAGCTCTTCCTGTCCTATACATGTAAAACAGTGGAGTTGTGGAGTTGAAGGTAACACTGTCTCAGGAGATGCTGTCAGAGGTTGAACTGCCACAATTGTTTTTCTAATGTTATCTATTTTTTCAGTGAAGAAAATCATAAAGTCTCACTACTAAACTGTGATGGAACACAATTTTCAGAGCCCTGATTTGTAGTTAGTTTAGCTACTGTACTGAAAAGGAACCTGGGATTGTTTTTGTTGTTTTCTATAAGTTTGCTCAGGTGTTCAGCTCTAGCAGCTTTTAGCGCCTGTCTGTAGCTGAGCATACTGTCTTTATACGCGATTCTAAATACCTCCAATTTAGTTTTCCTCCATTTTCTCTCCAGATTACGGGCTGTTCTCTTGAGTTCATGCGTATGACTATTATACCAAGGTGCAGGTGCTTGTTCTCTAACCTTTTTTAACCGGATGGGGCAATGGTGTCTATTGTGCTAGTGAGGATAAGGTCTATGTTGTTAGTGATTTCATCAAGATTATTATAGTTATGGGTTTAGTGGAAATGAGATAAATCAGGCAGGTTATTTATGAATCTGTCCTTAGTGGTTGGAACAATAGTCCTACCAAGTCGATAACATGGTGCAACACGGCTAATCTGCTCTACCGGTAGTGTGTACAGTATGAGGTAATGGTCTGTGATGTCATCACTCTGAGGTAAAATATCTATATTAGTGACGTCTGCTCCGTGGGATATTATTAAGTCTAATGTGTGGTTAAAGCGATGAGTTGGTCTGGTGACGTTTTGTTTAACCCCAAAAGAGTTTAATAAGTCAACAAATGATAATCCTAGAGCATCGTTTACATCATCTACATGAATATTAAAATCTCCTACAAGCAGCACTTTATCAAAATCGATCAAGAGATCTGATAGAAAACAAGCAAACTCTTGAAGAAAATCAGCGTAGGGCCCTGGGGGTCTGTACACGGTGACCAGAGCAGTTTTCTATGTCTGTCTGAAAATACAACTTTAAGAACGAGCACTTCAAATGATTTAAAGCTGAATCCTAACATCTGACTAACATTAAGAGAGGCAGTATAAATGGTTCCTACACCCCCCCCACGACCAGTCTGACGCGGCTCATGCTTATAAACATATCCTGACGGTGTCGACTCGTTTAGACCCAAATAATCACCTGGTTTAATCCAGGTCTCAGTGAGACAGAGTGCATCGAGATTATTCTCTGTGATCATCTCATTTATAATCAGTGCTTTGGGTGCAAGTGATCTAATGTTTAAAAGACCAAACTTTAAAACTTTTTGGTGTTTGTTTATCTGGCATTTTTCAGTTTTAACTTCAATGAGATTATTTCTGGATCTTGTGTATTTACTTCTTGGTTTTGCTACATGAGGAATAGATACGGTTTCTATAAACTGGTCTGTGTGTGAACTTGTAACTATTCGGTCTGTTGTATGCGTGTTCTCATTGTCGTAAATTTCCTGATGTCTTACCAGTCAGATGGTGTGAAGTATCCTAGAGATGTTATCTGATAGCACTGCTGCTCCAACTCTGCTGGGGTGCAGGCCATCAGGGCGGAAGAACCTAGGACGCTCCCAGAAACAGTTCCAGTTATTAACAAAGAGAAGTTTATGTTCTCGACACCATGACTGTAACCATTCATTTAGAGCTAAAAGTCTACTAAACTTCTCAGCCCCTCGCTGGTAAGTGGGAAGCGGTCCTGACACTATGATCCTGGTTGTGGGTGATGTGCTGCGTACCGTCTCCACCAGGATCCTGAAATCCCTCTTTAATATCTCCATTTGCCTCAGCCTGGTGTCGTTCGTTCCGGCATGAAGAACAACCGCTCCGAAGTTCTCCTTCAGGATCGCGGGTACCTGCGCAGCGACATCAAGAACACGAGCACCAGGAAAACAGCGAGTGTGCACCTTACCTTTAGCTCCAGTAGCGCGGACATGCCGGACGATTGAATCTCCGAGAATCACAGTGTCGCGTTCCGTCTCGCGGAGAGGGGCGAAGCGGTTCTCGGTCGAGATCTCGAAGGCCTGTAGTGGTGGCGGGGGAAACGTCCTCGACCGGGGCTTTGCTTGTCTCTTCCGCCGCTGCCGCATCCAGTTTCCGTGTTGCACCTTTGCCGGAGATGTAGGTGCGCTGGGTCTGGGCAGAGAAACACGCGGAGTTGAGGTGCTGGGGGCGTTGGGTTCAACCCGGGAATTTACCTGGGACGAGTGCGCGTCCGCCCGGGATGTTTCCAGCGCCGCTTTCCGCTCTCGCAGCCGGGCATGCTTTTCATGCAGCTCGCGAATCTGTTTCTCCAAAACCTCTGTCTCCAACGCCAACGTTTGCAAATCGAACGAGTCCTCACCTGTGCTCAAAGTCAGACACACAGCCGGCATAGTGCTCATAATCACGAACAGATTTCAGATACACAAATAAGATAAAGTGAGAGACAATATAGTGGTAGTCGAGTTTAACTGACTACAGGCACAAGTCAGGAAGACAAACAATTTAGGATTATTAAAAGAGAAAAACACAAACAAACGAATATAAACACGAATACAAACACGGAACTCGCGGCAAACAAGTCAAACACAGGAAGCTTTGTCACCGGAAGAGAAGAGTCTTAGAATCAGTGTATATAGTTTTTACCTTTACCTTCAGACAACTGACATGCTCTTGTAAGGGCGACCAACTCTGCAGCTTGTGCAGATGTGTATGGTAATGGTTTAGCTTCAACTATTTCATCAGGTAATCTTACAACGAGGTATCTTGTTCAATGTGTTTAAGGCAATCGTGTGCGTTGTCAAAACCATCTAAGTCAATAAAGTCTCGCAGATCACGCAGTGTTACTACAGGCTGAGAAGAAGGCTTAATGGTTAGTTTTCTGTTGCCAAGAGCGTGATTTCATAACCAGATCTACGTCGTGCTGTCATATCTTTTGTGTTGAGTTTATGTAAAATAGCTGTTACCTGATGTGAGGGGTACAGTATCAAAGGATGTGACAGCAGTGTTTTCTCAGCATCCCGGACCATCAGAGCATCAGCAGCCACTGCACGCAAGCATGATGGCAACCCTTTGTGCTATGGTGTCTAAAAATTTAGAAAGATACGCAACAGGGCGAAAATCTGTCAACCGGGTTCCTGGGCTAGAATCCCCGCAGCCGTACCACCACGTTCATGCAAATAAAGGTGAAATTTATGAGTATAAAATGTAATATTTTAATAAAAACAATAAAATAAAACTTTTTTATAAAAAAAGAAAAACTATTGTTTGTCATCACATTTTGCAATTAATAATTGCACTTTCAATGGTTTTTAGTTAATAATGCTTATGAATATGAAAAGTCATCATTTCACCATAACTTGTAAAAACTTGATTTGTCATATCATGTTTTTCATTGAATTTTTGCACTTTTTTTTTTACAGTTTTCATGAAATTATTCCAATGAATATAAAAATTCACATTTTATTATTAATTTTTATATTTATAAGAGAAAAGTCATTTTTATGTCAAAACATGATATGTCATGAAACCTTTTTCGTTTATTGATCGCACTTTTTTTGGTTATGAGTGTAAAATGTAGTATTTTTATAAACCCAATACATTTTTTTTATAAAAGAAAGTCAGATTTCTTTCAAACCATTGTTTTTCATCATGTTTTGCGTTACGTTTTGCACTTTTAAAGTTTTTTAGTTAAATGATGCTTATGAATATGAAAATTCAAATTTTTACAATAACTCGTTTTTTGAAAAAGTTAAAGATTTTTTTAATGAAATAATGGTTATGAAAATGAAATGTAATATTTTAATAAAAACAATCAATTTGGTATTAAAATATTTTTTTTAAACCATTGTCATCACGTGTTGCGTAGATTTTTTGCACTTTTAATGGTTTTTAGGGAATTGATACTAATGAATATGAAGTCATATTTTTCAATATAATTTTTTAAAACTTGATTTGTCATATCACGTTTTTTATTGAATTATTATTTTTTTTTTACAGTTTCTCATAAAATTTTCCCTTGTATATAAAAAATCCTATTTTACCAATTTATTTCATATTCATATAAAAAAAACCCTTATATTATTGCCAAACATATTTTTTTACAATAAAAAAAAAAAAATTGATTTGTCATGGTTTTTATTTGAATTATTTCACTTTATTTATTTATTTATTTATTTATTTATTTATTTATTTATTTTTTACAGCTTTTTATTAAAATTTTCCTTTGGATATACAAATTCCCATTTTACCAATTTATTTCATATTCATATGAAAAAAATCATATTTTTGCCAAACATGGTTATTATGAAACCTTTTTTGTTCACTTATTGCACTTTTTTCAACAGTTTTCCATGAAAATATTCTTCTGTATATGAAAATGTATATTTTGCAAATGAATTTAATCTTTATGTAAAACGTTGTAAGATATCCTTGATCACCAGTCCTAGATGAGTTTGACCAAGAACACTCAGTTCTCGTCTATATCCGCTCTTTATACGCTTACGCTGTGAGAACACCTTTTGGTATGGCTAATCCTCGCTTTGTTGCTTCTGCTAAACGAATAACATGAGATGTGGGATGTGGAGTTATTATCGTTAACCGTTTTTATGTTCTCACAGTATGGTAATATGTATCTTGTTGCCATTAGTAATTATAGTCATTCTGCTGTATGCTTCTAGAATAAACTTTTTGTGTATGTTTCTGTTGACCATACCCTGAACTATCCTTTTGTGGCATGATGTGTTACTTCGCTCGTACACACAAAGTGGTTCCTTTATTTCTGTTTTAGGCTTATCTTTTGCAGGCCCAACATGACCTTGTGGGATTGTCTCTCACACACACACACACACACACACACACACACACACACACACACACACACACACCTGGCAGCCCTCCCTTTTTCTCTTCATCTCTTTGGAAGTATATCTTCATGTGTGAAACAATAAACTTCGGAACTTCTCTCTGAAAGCTGACTTGTGTGTTTCATTGAGACTTCCCAGTGCACGTAGGAGAGCAAAGATCGAGAAGAAAGGCTGAATTCAGGGGTATCCTGTCCAGGGGACAGAAGGCAATCCTGCCCATGCGGCAGAGGATAAAACATTCCTTACAGATCTTGGGGGCTCGTCCGGGATATCAGTGTTCGGGTAAGTGCTGATTTGGTATCTTGTCATACTGTTCAATGTGTAGGCACTTACCTTGTATTCGTAAGCGAACTTGTCGACGTTGTACCGTCGTGTAGCGCGCGCTGAACCGTCTCTGCAGTCACAGTAACTTGAGACATCGAAAATTTTATTAAACCGCCTTATCCATCTCGATCTCTGGCCTCCAACCTTTGTGTCCAACCTTTGTGTCTAACATTGTCAGACAGTTGTACCTATATTGGGTCATGGGTAATTCTGGAACTAAATATCCTAAACCAGATCCTGAGGAAGCCCCTTGGGACTGGATGAATCGTTGTGGTTTTACCTTTCATACCCCCTGGCTAGACAATTTAGCAGTGTGGACTGAACCACAACCTCAATTTCTGACTTATCCTCGTGGTGGTACCTTTAAGTCTGAATACCTGAAGTCTGCACATTCCCAAATTTATGAAGGTTTGGGCGATCCTAACTGGGGTTATTCTTACATGGGTGATAGTTATCAAAAATGGGTAGAAATGAAACCAATCTGGGATGACTATCACTCCATACCGAACTCAAAAAGAGAGCTTAAGTCTCTGCACAAAATCGAAGCCAAGCCAAAACCATCTTAATTGCCAAATGCTCCACCCCCACCCTATCGGGATAGCGGGTTAGTGTCTCCTTCGGTCCCAGAGATCGATCCTCCTCCCACACTAACGCGGTATGTGTATGGTCAAAGTCGGCCCGTGGCCTCGAATCACATCCGCCATCGATCGGGGAACTTAGAGACATTATCAGGGTTCTTCCGTCCCCATCTAAACCTCTGCATTTCGTTGACATGCTGATGAGCTCTACCCACCATAATCAGTTGACAGGCACAGACTATTGGTTTATCCTTCATGCAGTACTAGGGGACAGTTACGATGAGGTAACGCTTATTGCTGCGGTGCCCAGTTTACACCCTAGGAATGATGAGATTAAAATGGAAACAAAAACGGAGGTGGAAGATGAGGGGGAAGGGTCAAAGAAAAGTAAGAGCAAAACCACCCACTATTATTATCACTGGGCTGAGCAATTTGCTCTCCCAGCGTTAAAAAAGGAGTTGACCAAATTCCTACTCCAGCGGCAGCAGGCCAATAGAGATCTCTCTCAAGTAACTAACTGTAAAGAGGAGAAGGGTGAAACTACTTCCAAATATTTGACCCGATTTAGGGAGACTTGGACTTTATTGGGAGCGATGGAGTTAGAGGACGCAGACAGTAACCCTCTGTTCCTCACAACTTTTATGCATAACTGTTATCCGGAGGTACAGAAAGTCCTGAAGTATCAGCTCACCGATCGTAGTAACATGACAGTTAGAAATTTAGGGGAGAGGGTGCGTACGATGGAAGGTGATGGCAAATTAGAGAGTAAGCAAGTGGCCTGCCTCGCTGTGGCAGTAGGCGGGGGTTTTCGGGGAAGAGGCAGGGGAAGGGGAAATATGTATGGTGCTAACTCCAACCGAAAACGGGCTGATGTATGTTACTACTGCGGTAAGAAGGGACATTGGGCTATAGAATGTAGAAAGAGACTATGGGATGAGAGGAAAAACCCCACCAGCTCCCCTCCTCCACCGCCTCCTCCTACAGAACCTAGCCCATTTGCAGGAATGCAAATCAGCCCCTATGACGCATAGGGGTGCCCACAGAGCGTAACCCCTACCATGCTGCATTGTACCTATGAATCCCCTCAGTTAAACGAGATGCCATTTCTTGAACATTGCATCGATGGCACAGTGTACCCCTTTCTATTTGATACAGGGGCGACAATGTCAGTGGTAGGCAAACAATATGAGGGACCCATTTCTGGTCATTCCATTAGCTCTGTGGGTATTGAAGGGGTTGAAAAAGAAACACCATTTACTCCATCCGTGCTTGTAACTTGTCCTTCCGACACAAATATTTTTCTGCAACATCGTTTTGTTTTTATGCCTGATTGTCCATTTAATCTCTTGGGCCGAGATCTCATGAGCAGGCTGCACATTTCTCTCACCTTCTCCGGCTCTAAACTCACGGTTTCAGTTCCTGATTCTGCTCCTCTGTCATATCTTTCTAACATGAACATTAACGACTGTTTTCTCTCTACCACACAGAAATTACCACAAGTTGCAGAGGATAGACAAAATCCTGACCTCTCTGTTACAACAGGGTGTGATCAAGCCGTGTGTGAGTTCATACAACACAACCGTTAATACAGTTCCTAAGCCAGACGGCAGTTGACGCTTTACTCAGGATTTGAAAAAAAATAAATGATGTTGTGGTTCCTGTTGCACCTGTTGTGCCCGATGTGGCTTCTATTATCGCTTCAATTCCATGCAATCATACACACTTCCCGGTGATTGACTTTTTTTCTGCCTTTTTCAGCGTTCCTGTTCTGCCTCCTGCGTCATCTGGCAAGAAAAGGATTCAAGGTATCCAAAACCAAACTACAGTTTTGTAGAACCACTGTGAAATACCTAGAGTTCGAACTCTCTCAAGGCAGCAAACGGCTCTCTAAAGATCGTATACAGGTCGTTCTTAACACAAGGCATCCCTCCACAAAGCATGCCCTCATGGCTTTCCTGGGCCTGATTAATTACTGCCGTCCATGGATAGCTGACTGCTCTTTCCACAACAAACGTCTCCGCTCTGCGATCTCACACAACGATTCTTTGCAGCACCCGCTAACGTGGAGACCTGAGATGTATGAGGCCTATAAGGCTTTGCGGTCGGCTCTGTGCTCAGCTCCTGCTCTCGGACTTCCGGACTATCATAAGGTTTTTCACCTTTATGCCTGTGAACAGGACGGAACTGCCTCTGCTGTCTTGGCGCAGGAGCATGGGGGGGGGGGGGGGGGGGGGCATGAGACCATGTGCGTTCCTGTCCAAAACACTTGACACCGTGGCTCAGGGTTTACCAGCGTGTCTCCGTGAGGTGGCTGCCTGTGCTGTGATGGTTCAAGACGCTGAAAAACTAGTGTTGTCTCATCTTATGATCTTGCATTCTCCCATCAGGTGAAACAGGTCCTTCAGAACCTACACACACAACACATGACAGCACAGAGAAGATCCGGCTATGAAACTATCCTTTGCTCGACCAGTAATCTGGAAATCAAGGCCACCTCCTCTTTCGACACTTTAGGTCATGCCCTTGCTCGTTTGATTAATGCACAAGATGACACTCTGTCCGACACCACATATGACGGCTGCTCTGAGGTCGTTCACTCTACTAGTATACGCCCTGATTTGTCTTCCACTCCTTTAAACAGGGGTGAATCACTTTTTGTGGACAGCTCATGTTCAAAGCCGTATGACGGTAAATTTCTGTGTGGTTACTCTGTCTGTTCCTTACCTGATGTCACTGTTGAAGCTTACTCTTTGCCTTTTTCTTCTGCACAGGCCGCTGCTTTGCTGTCTTCCTCGCACACTGGCCATCATCCAAACAAAAGCCCATTCTTATGACAACAATGTGGAGGCCAAAGGCAATTCCTTGGCTGACAAAGTGGCAAAAAGTGCGGCTCAAGCTCAGGTATTCTTCCCCTCTCTTAGTACTCCTATTAATACCTGTCTTCTTTCCTCCGCTCTCATTCCTGATTTACATTTGCCATCTGTCCAAGCCTCAGCCATCCCGAAAGATTCTGCCTTTTGGCAATCACACAATGCCTACGTGGCCTCCGATGGCCTTTGGTACAGTGCAGATGGTCGCCTATGCCTTCCATCTTACTGTGTTCCTTTCCTCATGCGTGAGTTTCACAGTGTTACACATCGCGCACGAAAGGGGGTGAGGGAGGATATGAACCAATCTTTTTGTATAGCTAACTTAAACTGCATGATAGACTCGATTTTATCCAGATGTCTGATCTGTGCCCAGAATAACATCACCAAGAGCGCAGCGAAACACGAGTGCCTCCCACTACCCTCTGCTTCATTCTCTGAATGGCAGATTGACTTCACTCACATGCCTCCCTGTGGTCCATTCAAGTATCTCCTGGTGATGGTAGACAAATTCTCAAGGTGGGTTAAGGCTTTCCCTTGTCAACGAGAAAACGCTACGGTCGTCACACGTATCCTAGCCAAAGAGAATTTACCACGATATGGTGTTCCTCACGCGATTGATTCAGACAAAGGGACACCATTCACTGCGAAGGTAACGCAGGACTTATTTAAATACCTATCCCTGTCATGGCGTTTCCATATTCCCTATCACCCTCAGTCCTCCGGTATCGTAGAGAGAACTTACCGGACGCTTAAGGACAAACTGATTAAGGCCATGCAAGCTACAGGTAACAAAAAATGGGTAGACTTACTACCTGCAGTCCTTGCCGAAAATGAGAATGACTCCGCGAAAAGACGTCCACACGAAATAATTTTTGGGCGACCATATCCAACGCCCTGGAAAAAAGGTAAACCAGCGATAGGTACAGCTGATCTGGATGTGCACATCGCCGAGTATTCTGCTGCCCTGATTGATACACTGTCAAAACATTATGAACTGGTCTCTAAATCTATACCTGTCATCCCTCTGACACCAACCCATCCCTTCCAGGTGGGGGATGCTGTTCTGGTTAAATCTCTAAAACCCAGGCGATTAGGTGAATGCAAATATGAGGGGCCAGCAGAAATAGTCGCAATCACACGCACAGGAGTATTAACTGACCTTTTTCCACAGTGCATCCATGCTACCAGAATCAAGAAATGTCCCACTGGAGGTGCTCCCTCTTATATATTGTGTGTACATGTTCCCTGTGTATCACTATTTTCCTTTATGTTACAGAAGCATAGCCTCTTGACCTTCCTATGAGTTCTCTAGGAGACGTGTATCGGTTCCTGTCATCATCTCTCGAGGTTCGGTGACAACTCCTCAGACCCTTCTGTGCCGACTCTTCGGGCAGCCTCACAACTGCAGGACGTGTCAAGGAAAGCGGAACGACAATCTCTCATCAATCCAGGGAGGTAACACAACCAGTGACCAGTGTGGTTGTCCTTTTTCTCCTAATCGTCAGCCTTGGGGCTGGGATTCCAACCCAGGCTCACCCACACGACAACACCTTCTGGCAATACGCCAACTGGACGGCTCGTCAGCACACAGCAGGTCCATGCTATATGTGTCAGCAGTTACCATCTGCAGTAGGGTCCAAGTCCCTAATACCCAACTCCCGGGACGAGACTGAATTCCCTAATGCTGCCGAATCCACCTGTATGAATGCCTTCTGTCTGAATGATCCTGTAATCCCAGATACTCAGATACACAACCTTACACATTGTGATCGTTGTCTTCACGTTCGTAATAGACCAACTCAGAAACTGATAGACCTCCTGATTGCAGTCACAGTAGCCTGGACCCATTCCTCGGAGGAGGAACTATTTAGCCCTACCTCCATAAAAGCTCTCATTTCAAAAGAGTATGTTTTCCCCTTGTGCTTCCACCGTGATGGACCCATTTCCCTCGGGGTCACCCACAACCGCCTTTGCGCACATACCTTTTCTAAATATTTTGTCAATCAAACATGTCCTGACACGCGTATCTGTTCTCTGATTCACCCGGGTAATGGCACAGTATATAGAACAGAGGATTGGTATTGGGTTCGCGGGAAGCAAGTATATATGTATCTAACGCATAATTGGGGTGGGGTGTGTGCTCTTACCCTATTCGGCTCGTCGTCATATATATTTGGACACCTCAACCAAACACAGACCCTGCAGAAACGGTCCGCTGTCTCTGATCCTGCCTTCCCTCCCCATGAACATCAGCTTAAATCCCATTTTGTTAAGTTTTGGGACGCCTTTTTCCCACAATATGGTATTACCCAGTTGTGGAATCAGATAGAAGTCACCCATTATCGCCTGGCCACTTTCATTAATGAAACCCTCATTGCTGTTGATGGTATACGTACTGAGCTCACTGCTTTGCGCCTGACAACCCTACAGAATAGATTAGCTTTAGATATCCTGCTGGCTAAAAGGGAAGGTGTATGTGCATTGGTGGGGGATAGTTGTTGCACATACGTCCCTGACAACGACGATGAACATGGAGTTATAGGTCAGGCAGTTGAGAAAATGCGCGCCACGGCTCAGGCTCTTTAGGAATGATGACGGGGGGATGGGGATGGTTGTATACTCTGTTTGGTCATTGGGCGCCGTATATTTCTTTGATAATCCCGGCTGTCATCGTTTTCCTGTTGCTATGCCTATTTGGACCATGTGTTTTTCGATGTATCCAGCGATCATTCACCCGTATGCTTTCTGGTTATCAACCCGTCCCTCGTGTTTCTGATTATTATCCTATTCCTATGCGCCATGTCTGTTAGTTTTAGTTGTGATTTATCCATTCTAATTTATCATGGGTAAAACGGGGGAATTGTAAGATATCCTTGATCACTAGTCCTCGATGAGGTTGACCCAGAACACACAGTTTCCGTCTATATCCGCTCTTCATACGCTTACGCTGTGAGAACACCTTTTGGTATGGCTAATCCTCGCTTTGTTGCTTCTGCTAAACGAATAACATGACCAGATGTGGAGTTATTATCGTTAACCGTTTTTATGTTCTCACAGTATGGTAATATGTATCTTGTTGCTATTAGTAATTATAGTCATTCTGCTGTATGCTTCTAGAATAAACTTTTTGTGTATGTTTCTGTTGACCATACCCTGAACTATCCTTTTGTGGCATGATGTGTTACTTCGCTCCTACACACAAAGTGGTTCCTTTATTTATGTTTTAGGCTTATCTTTTGCAGGCCCAACATGACCTGGCAGCCCTCCCTTTTTCTCTCCATCTCTTTGGAAGTATATCTTCATGTGTGAAACAATAAACTTCGGAACTTCTCTCTGAAAGCTGACTTGTGTGTTTTATTGAGACGTCCCCGTGCACGTAGGAGAGCAAAGATCGAGAGGAAAGGCTGAATTCAGGGTATCCTGTCCAGGGGACAAAAGGCAATCCTGCCCATGCGGCAGAGGATAAAACATTCCTTACAAACGTCAATCATTTTGTCAAACCATGGTTTGTGATGTGAAAGTTTTTCGTTTACATATTGCACTTTTTAATGAAATTATGCTCATGAATATAAAAATTCATATTTTCACAAAAACTCATATTTCAAAAGTTTTCATAAAAAAGTTTTTTTTATCAAATTATGACTATGAATATGAAATGTAATATTTAAATTAAAAACATTTATTTCTATAAAAGAAATTCAGTTTTGTTTCAAACCATTGATTAACATTTTTTGCTGAACATTTGCACTTTTTAATGTTTTTTGTTAAATGATGCTTATGAATATGAAAAGTATTTGTGAAATTATACAAATTAGATTTGTCATATCAGGTTTTTCATTGAATTTTTTCACTTTTTTTTTACAGTTTTCATGAAATTATTCCTTTGAATATGAAAATTTATATTTAAAAAAAAAAAAAATTTATGACAAAACATGGTATTTCATGAAACCTTTTTCGTTCATTGATTGCACTTTTAACGCTTCTTAGTGAAATGATGCTTATGAATATGTAAATTAATATTTTCACAAACACTTGGTTTATCATTGATTTTTTGCACTTATCAGCTTTTCATTAAATTATTCTGATGAATATGAGAATTTATATTATGTAAGTTTTTCCCTTACATATTCCACATTTTAATGGTTTTTAATGAAATTATGCTAATGAATAAGATTTATATATTCACAAAAACTGAATGAAAAAGTTCACATTTTTTTAATGTAATTATGGTAATAAATATGAAATGTAATATTTTAATAAAAACAAAAACGTTTTTTATAAAAGGAAAGTCAGATTTGTTTCAAACAATTGTTTGTCATATCACTTTAATGTTTTTTTAAAGAAAATATGCTCATGAATATGAAGTCATCATTTCAAATTTAACTTTTAAATACTTTTGGATTTGTCATTTCACATTTTTCATTGAAATGTTGCAATTTTTAACATTTTATCATGAAATTATTCTGGTGAATATGAAAATTCAAAATTTTTATATTTTTTTTTAAAAAAGGGTATATGTTTTTTTTTTTTTTTGCATATTGCACTCTTTTAACGTTTTTAGATTAAATGATGCTTATAAATATGAAAATTCACACTTTTATGATTATCATATTTTGTTATGCAAAATGAAATATTTTAATTTTATTTATTTATATATTCTTTTATTTATTTTATTTTTGTTTCTCATGTAAATCTTTTTCGTTCACGGATTGCACTTTTTAACCTTTTTTCATTTAATTAAGCTTATGACTAAGAATATTCATATTTTTACAATAGCAATTTTTATGAAAAAAGTCCAATTTAGTCATGGCACATTTTGTTAACTTATTGCACTTTTGTAATAGTTTTTAATGAAATTATGTTAATGTATCTAAAAATCTATATTTTCACACTAACCTTTTTATGATAAATGTTATCTTTTTTTATGAAATTTTATTGATCAAAATAAAATGTAATATTTAAATTAAAACAATCTATTTTTTAATTTGAACAATAATTTTTTTAAGCATTTTCATTACATTTTGCATAGATTTTTTGCACTTTTAACATTTTTTAGTTAAATGATGCTTATGAAAATTCATAGCTTTACAATTATATTTCTATGAAAAAGTTCACGATTTCCATCCTTTATTGCTCTAACTTGCAGCACATCCTTCCCAGATCGGTCTCTCTGGCTGGCCAATCGGTACAAATCCTTTTCTCCTTCCTTAGTGTCCAACCTCTCATACAGCTCCTCATATGCCTTTTCCTTGGCTTTCGCCACATCCCTCTTAACCTGCTGCCGCATCTCCTTGTACTCCTGCCTACTTTTCTCATCCCTCTGTCGATCCCACTCCTGTTTTGCCAACCTCTTTTCCCTAATGCTCTCCTGCACTTCCTCATTCCACCACCACGTCTCCTTGTCTTGCTTTCTCTTTCCAGATGTCACACCAAGTACTTTTCTAGCTGCCTCTCTCATCACTCCAGCAGTAGTTGCCCAAACATCCAACACCTCCTTAACACCACAGAGCCCCTGTCTGACCTCTTCCCTGAACCTCACACTACACTCTTCCTCCTTCAGTTTCCACCATCTTATTCTTCTTTCAGTCCTCACTCTCCTCCTCTTCTTCTTCGCCTCCAAAACCATCCTACAGACCACCATCCGATGCTGTCTAGCTACACTGACCCCTGCCAACACCTTACAGTCTCCAATCTCCTTCAGGTTGCATCTCCTACATAGAACATAGTCCACCTGTGTGCACTTTCCTCCACTCTTATATGTCGCCCTATGATCCTCATTCTTCTTAAAATAAGTGTTCACCACTGCCATTTCCATCCTTTTAGCAAAATCTACCACCATCTGCCCTTCCACATTCCTCTCCTTAAAACCATATCTACCCATCACCTCCTCATCACCTCTGTTCCCTTCACCTACATGCCCTGTAGGTGATCACCAATCGTTCTTTCCTAGGTACTCCATCTACCACTTCATCTAATTCACTCCAGAATCTTTCCTTCTCCTCCATCTCACAGCCCACTTGTGGAGCATAGGCACTGATGAAATTTATGATCATCCCTTCAACTTCCACCTTCACGATCATCACCCTATCAGAAACTCTCTTCACCTCCACTACTGTACTCTTCCTTCAGAATCACCCCTACACCATTTCTCTTTCCATCCACACCATGATAAAACAGTTTAAACCCACCTCCAATGTTCCTGACCTTACTCCCTTTCCACTTGGTCTCCTGAACACACAGCATATCTACCTTTCTCCTCTTCATCATATCAGCTACCTCTCTCCATTTACCCGTCGTAGTACCAACATTTAAAGTACCAACCCGAACCTCCACTCTCCATCACTTCTCCTTTCCCTGCCGTCTCTGTAGACGTCTTCCTCCTCGCCTTCTCCTCCTTCGGCCGAAAGTAGCCCAATTTCCACAGGTACCCTGTCGGCTATCGATACTTGTGGCGGTCGTTGTTAACCCGGGCCTCGTCCGATCCGGTATGAAATTCTCATTTGTGATCCGCATATTTGATTTGGTACATATTTTACGCTGGATGCCTTTCCTAACGCAACCCTCCCCATTTACCCGGGCTTGGGACCGGCACTAAGAAGTGCACTGGCTTGTGCATCCATAATGGCTGGGTTAATTGATCTGATTAATGTGTAATCAAAAACTGCATGTGCACGTAGAAGGCTTTGCCAAATATGTGCTGTTATGTTTTTGATTAATTATGACGTTCTAAGCCATTTTCATTCACTTTTTGGTGTTTATATGAAATTATGATTATGAATATGAAAATATTTATTTTTGAAATAACTATAAAAGTTATATGAAGAATGTCAGAAAATTTTATCGAATATTACATCACATCAGAAACATGTTAAATATCATGCGCACGTGCATGCTGTTTGTGCGAAAACGCTTGGTTCGAAAAACCGCTTTCTCTTCGTCCTAGAAGCCTGAGACTTGCAGAATCGCATTTTTGGCGGATAAGAAACTCATTCTTGACAGCACGTAGAAGACTTTGCCAAATATGTGCTGTTGTTCGATTTAGATTTTTTATGACTTTCTAACCCACTTTTATTTACTTTTTGCAGTTTTCTACAGTTTTTAAGAAATTATGATGATGAATATAAAAATAACTTTTTTTGAAATACCTATAATATTCATGTAAAAAATATCATTTTGGTCAGAAAATGTTTTGTTTTATCATATCTCATTATAAACATGTTTAATTATCATGGGCAAGTGCATGCTGTTTGTGCAAAAACTCTTGGTTCAATAAACCGCTTTCTCTTCGTCCTAGAAGCCTGAGACTTGCAGAATCGCATTTTCACTGAATAAGAAACTCATTCTTGACAGCACGTAGAAGACTTTGTTAAATATATGCTGTTGTTTCGATTTGATTATTTATGACTTTCTAAAGGCATTTGTATTCACTTTTTGCTGTTTTTATGAAATTATGATTATGAATATGAAAATTTTTATGTTTAAAATACTCTATAATATTCATATAAAGAATGTCATAAATTGCTCAAGAAATGTTTTGTTTTATCATATCTCATCAAAAACATGTTTAATTATCATGGGCAAGTGCATGCTGTTTGTGCAACAACGCTTGGTTCGAAAAATCGCTTTCTCTTCGTCCTAGAAGCTGAGACTTGCAGATCGATATTTAGCTAATAAGAAACTCATTCTTGACAGCACGTAGAAACTATGTTAAATATTCTGTTTTCGATTTATATTTATGACTATTACATTTTTTTTTTTTTTACGTTTTTTTTATGATATTTTTTTTTTTAATACTATATATTTATATCATTTTGTCAGAAATTTTGTTTTATCATATCTATATAACATGTTAATTATCATGGGCAAGTGCATGCTGTTTGTGCAAAAACGCTTGGTTTAAAAAACCGCTTCTCTTCGTCCTAGAAGCCTGAGACTTGCAGAATCGCATTTTCACTGAATAAGAAACTCATTCTTGACAGCACGTAGAAGACTATGTTAAATATTGCTGTTGTTTGATTTGATTATTTATGACTTTTAACCATTTTCATTCACTTTTGGTTTTAGACAGTTTTTTAATTATGATTATGAATATAAATTTTTTTTTTAAATACCTATAATATTCCTGTAAAAAATATCAAGTTTTGGTCAGAAAATCTTTTGATTTAATTTTATCTCATCATAAACATGTTTAATTATCATGGGCAAGTGCATGCTGTTTGTGCAAAAACTCTTGGTTTTAAAAACCGCTTTCTCTTCGTCCTAGAAGCCTGAGACTTGCAGAATCGCATTTTAAGCAAATAAGAAACTCATTCTTGACAGCACGTAGAAGACTATGCCAAATATTATTTTTGAAATAACTATAATATTCATATGAAGAATGACATAAATTTGTCAGAAAATGTTTTGTTTTATCATATCTCATCATAAACATGTTAAATTATCATGGGCAAGTGCATGCTGTTTGTGCAAAAAACGCTTGGTTCGAAAAACCGCTTTCTCTTCGTCCTAGAAGCCTGAGACTTGTAGAATCGCATTTTCAGTGAATAAGAAACTCATTCTTGACAGTGTCGGAACTCAGAACCCGTCTTTGAGCAGACACATCACGGGTGGATTCTTTGTTTCAGTTAATTCCCAATGTAGCACTCTTAACCTAATAAAATTAAATGAAATGGACCTCAAAAGCCAATAAAAAATCTTCAGTCTTGAATGAGAAAGAGCAAAAACTTCTTTATTTACGGCCTTTTCTCTATGTCACTTAAGAAAAGAATGTGTATATAACTTTCACCCCCTCTGGTACAGCCAGGCACCGCCCTCCTGCTCTCAGGTTTTTTGTGTGGACAACCATTTTGCGGCCTATTTATCTTCCCTACATCTACTCTGTGTAAGTGTTCTGCTTTTATAATGCTATTTGCTATTCCATTTTTATTAAATCAAGCTATATTATTTTACTTAGATTGTCTATTTGTATATGTTTAACTACATTATACTACGTGGTTATGTTAGTGTCTAGGTCATACTTAATTTATATTATCTGAACTGACTGTTGCATAATGTGTTAAGCTTCACAACTATAACGATTGTAAGCTTATTACTTTTGTTGTTACATGCACATATTAATTGTATGTTTTTAGTTATTGTTGTTTCTTTTATTCAGCTCCAACTTACAGACATCCTGGGACATCTATTAGGAGCATTCTTCACTAACAGCATCGTAAATCTCACCTCTTCTCTGCACAATAAACATGCTTAAGCCTTGTATGTTGTTCTTTCTTGTCTATCCAACACAATCATAACACCAGTCAGACTCTACTCTACTCTATTTATTAATATCTGATCGCTATAGTTAATTATACTTGGAGTACATAGACTACATGAGACTGATTAAAACACAGACTAAATAGGTTTAATGAAGCTGCTTCTATTGTATCTAATACGTTCTATACTAATTATCAGGTCAATTTATTGGATTAAAACACACTCTAGATAAGGTTAATCAGAACATTTTTCTCGACATCACTCTCGACATCATGTTCTTTGGCACATGTAGTTTTCTTCTGACCCAGATACTTTACGTATCGCAGGGGTCTCGTTGGAGCCCTGGAAGAGGTTTACTAGCACTTTACCAGGTGCTCGTATGTTGACATCCATGAAAGAAAATGATAAATCCACATGATGACCCAAAGATCGGAATCATAACGTCCACAATAATCAAAGTAAAATAATCATAATTGCAGTAGATCAGTGACACATAGACCCAGGATTTGAAGAAAAACATGATTACATAAAAATCAAACACATATTAATTGCATTAGAATCGACAAAATCCCGAAGGCAAAAATAAATGAAAAAATCAACTAAAATTGAAAACAGCAATTAGAATACAAAACAAAAACTTGACTAAAAAAATCGCCTAAATCAGTGAAATCGACTAAAATCTTTGAAAATGCAAAAAAAAAAAAAAAACATTGACCGAAATCGACATCACTCCCCCGTCACGACAGCATCGAATAAGCCTAATCACAACATGATGAACCAGGAGTGGGCGAAAAACCCTGACAGCAGCCAATTTTCAGGGAAAATTCCCACCCTGCCCGCCACGCGACAGTGGCCTCACCACCAAGGTCATCCTCAGTCGTGATTGTACAGGTAGATAAAAGATAACACATAAGGAAACAAAACAAAACGAAAAATTACGCAGTCCAGTGCAAAGTGGTGGAACTATGGAATGGAAGACATGCATTTGATCCAGTGCGGCAGGAGAGAGAACATAGCCACAGAAGGTGATAGTGTAGAACGTCACAAAGGTGCGGTACATGACAAAGTCCGGGAACAGGAAACCGTGAGCGCCCGAGACTCCTAGTAACATCGCAAGCACCGCACGGACCTCTGAATGCAGCCATGTTCCTGTACACAACATAAAATACTCACAACAACAACATGATTAATACGATATTATCATAAACAAAACATATGAAGGATATAGTGTTTTCGATCAAAGAGAGTGATATAGAGTAGAAAAATCAGTAGTCATGTCACTACATCAAAAATTAGTAAAAAAACAAGTATATACATTCAGAAGGATACGTTCAGTAAAAACCTTTTTACTTATTCATCCCCCTTTTTTTTTTTTTTTTTTTTTTTTTTTGACTAGGGCTAAAGAAACCCTTCCACATCCACGTAGATACTCTGATCCAAAGCTGCAGAGCCGTTTTCTGTAGAAGACTCCTGTCCTGTCACTTTATACACTGATAGCTGTATGTATTGTCCAAACAATGAGTGCACAGTCTCGCTAATGAGAGCGCATTTTCATCAATGCTAGCGAAAGAGCCTGTACCCAATTATATCTGTACTTACACAAATTTTTGCTATTTTCTCCTCCAACACACCATTGGCTCTCTCTACCATTCCCTGTGGTTGTGGATGATAAACACAACCCATTCTCTGCTTGATACACAGAGCTTCTGTTATTGACTTAATCACGTTATTCAGAAAATGCGGTCCATTGTCAGAACTCAACTTATCAGGTATACCAAACCTTGGAAATACTTCTCTGAGCAAAGACTGTAGCTAGGTTTTTGGTCAGAGAAGTATTTCCAAGGTTTGGTATACCTGATAAGTTGAGTTCTGACAATGGACCGCATCACCAAAAATGTATCTCTTTCCTTCCTTCCTGTCTGTCATGTCCACAAAATCCATCATCAAATGTTTCAGGTATGTGACTGATCGGTGCTGTAAAATGTCTTCTGACATTACGTGCTGCACATAGCTCACAGGACCTCAGGAATTTGCCCACCATACTGGCCAGGTATGGGGACCACCAATTCCTTCAGTTTGTGTCTATGATCTCCCTACGATTACAGTGATCTATCCCATGCGCTTCATTAATAAGCATTGACAAAAGAGCAATAGGTGCCACCCATACCCCAATCAATGCTTCTCCATAGCCCTGTGTTGGGATCTCGTACTGCACCGTGTTTCTTCCACATCTCCTTCTCCTCCCCACTTGCTACATCCTGGTATTCACCAAGATCTTCCTCTGTCACCTGTCCCCATTCTTCCTCCTGTTCCTCGCCCTGCATCATTGCTTTTACACAGTCTCCACCTACCGCTGCTTTCTTGGCTGCCTCATCTGCTGCTGCATTACCTCTACTGACCATCTCACCATCAGTCTTGTGGGCTTTTTTTTTTCACAATGGCTAATGCTTTTGGAAGCATCATTGCTTTGAGCAAATCTGAAATTGCAGGATTATGCACAATGGATGATCCATCAGCTCTTTGGAAACCCCTCTGTTCCCAGATAGGTCCAAATGTGTGACACACTCCAAATGCATAAGCTAAATCTGTGTAGACGGTACATGTTCTCCCTGCCCCTAACCTACATGCTGCTGTTAGTGCTTTTATTTCTGCCAGTTGGGCAGGACAAGGCTGTGGCACACTTATGCTAGATAGTACTTGAAATAAATCTTCTTTGTTACCATCATTCGTGCGGTAGCATGAACCATCATCGAATAAGACATGCTGGGCATTTTGCAGTGGTTGATTATCTAGGTCATCCCAAGCTTTTAGAAATTTCTCAGCTACTGTAATACACTCATGGGGAGTTCCCTCATCTGGTAGTACTACTCGGTCAGCTGGGTTGACTGTGAGACATCTCTCAATTGTTAATTCTGGTGCGGACAGAATAACATCATAACCTGTCCTACGAGCATTTGTTATCACAAACTTTTGACTTGTCAGTAAGGCGTGTAGCGCATGAGAAGTGTACAGGGTCACTGGATGACCCATTGTAATTGTCGATGCCTTTTGATAAGCAAATGCTGCAGCGGCCAACCCTCTGTAACATGGTGGCATGCCCTTCTCCACATTACTGTAGTACGCAATTGTCTTCTTTTCCATACTTTGTTGCTGTTGTGCCAGTATGGCTGATGCAAAACCTCTCCTTTCCGATACATGAAGATGAAATGGTTTTGTATAGTCAGAACAGGCTAAAGCTGGGGCGGATTTCAAATTGCTTTTTATTGTCTCAAAGGCTTCTTTACCCTCCTCTGTCCAGACCAGACGAGCGCTTGATTTTGTCTGGTCTGCTGCCTTCATCATGTCTCTAAGAGGTTGTGTTTTCAACGCAAAATCACAAATCCACGGTCTGCGAAAACCTGCTAAACCCAAGAAATGACGGCATCTGTTGCACTGTTTGAGGCTGTGGTGTTTTTTTTTAATCACCTCTACATGTGAGGGTGAGATTTTTCGTGTAGTGCCTTCGAGCACTCTACCTAAATATTCTACCTTTTGTTGACAGAATTGCAATTTTTTCCTACTGACCTTGTGTCCATTGTGAGCTAGGGTTTCCAGGACTTTTAGCTAATCCTGCATGCACTGTTCTTTAGTTTGACTACAAATCAGCAGGTCATCCACATATTGGAGCAAACTGCTCTGAATATCTAGTTCTGCCAGATCTCGTGCTAACACCTGGTTAAAAATTGAAGGGCTTTCACAATACCCTTGTGGCAGCCATGTGTAGGTGTATTGCTTACCCCCGTAGGTGAATGCAAACAAAAACTGAGACTCAGGGTGCAGCGATACACTAAAAAATGCTGAACATTAATCAATCACAGTGTACCATTTAGTCCCTTCAGGGATGTTAGTTAACAAAGTGTGTGGATCAGGCACTACAGGATTTTCTGCTACCACAACACGGTTTACTGGCTTAAAATCATGGACCAATCTCCATTTGTCTGAGTTAGGTTTTCTGACCGAAAAAATGCACGTGTTGCAAGGGCTTTTGGTTGTGATTAATACTCCTGCCTCAACTAGTCCCTCAATGGTTGGTCTTATTCCCTCTATAGATTGTTGTGACAACGGGTATTGTTTTTGAATGGTTGGTCTTATCCCCTCTATAGATTGTTGTGACAACGGGTATTGTTTTTGAAACGGTAATTGCACATTGGGTTTTAGTTAATTTTGCGCCAACCCTGATGACTTTACTAACCCTACATATGTCTGATGTTTAGTCCATAGTTGTTCTGGAACCTGTTTTAGTACCTGTATTACTTCCTGTTCAGTTTGTTCTGAATCTTCTATCCTTTGGGGCCACTGTCCTACCTGTTCGATTTGCGTTTTCACCTGCAACTGCCTGTTAATCAACACAGTGTGAGCTATCACACAATCTTCAGCTGTTAACTTTATTTTGAGATATTTCCTATATGTTGACACACTAATATTTTCTTCCACGGGTATCCCCTCGGTTACCTGACTTGCTTCCCTGACCATTGGCCCTAGGTCTTTGGATTTAAAATTTTGCCTGATCATTAGGGAACAGAATTCATGTGGAACACAATTCTTGACTAAATACCACTGAGCGATTTGGTTTGGCAGCTGTACTGTTGCTGCTATCCCTTGGGGACCAATGATCACGTTTTCTGCTTTGATACTGTACTGGTTTCCATCTACATGTTCTCCCCACAAAGTCTCATATTCTTCATCTTGTCTCCCTTTATCATACTTTATGGTGCAATGCCATGGTTTTCTGGTTTCCATACAATCAGGACGCATGTTTGTGAACCATGTCTTCCAGTGGTCATACAACTTGTGAATTTCTGAAGATGTCTTCTTAAGTTCCAGCTAGTAGACTTTATCCAGTGTTTGTTGTTCTGTCTTTCTGTCCACCATCACATATTGTTGAGCTAGACACTCAGGAAGTTCGACCCACACTCCGGTAGGTCCACAGTAGATTTTTGCTCCTAGCTTGCATAATACATCTCTAGCTGAATTTTTCTCTTCTTTTCGTTTTTCTTGGTTTTCTTGTTTGCTGCGTGTTAGTTCTCCCAGCTGTGCTTTATTAAGCAGTATCACTAACTCATCTGCTGCCTTTTTGGTTGCTCTCTCTTTTTTCTTAAATAATTCCACAAAGTGTATAACATTTGCCTCAAAAGTTGCCCAGGGCATCGTATTAAGCCCAACAACTGTTTCAAGCTGCTCTTGAACTTCACTTGGGAGTGCCTTTTTCAACATCATCTTAAACAATGTGATGCTAGCAGTCGTCTCATCCCATGCTGATCCCATCTCTTCTCTCCAGGCTTTCTGTATCTTTAGGATGAATTGAGCTACTCCCTCGTTTTCGTCCATTTTTTGCTTTTCCACCTTGCTTGGATCTGCTTGAGTTGGGTATGCTGATCGAAGAGCATCCCATATTACATTTCTTCTTAATCCAAATGACCAGAGATCATACTTCTGATTTTTTCGTATATGGCCTAGTTGTGCTTCTTCCATGATTTCTATCATTTTAGCTTTTCCCAAAGACTGTGTCAAGATTGCCATGATGTCTCCCATGGCCAGCATCTGACCCATCGTTTGCTCTTCGAAGCGCGTTATCCATTTTTGTGCTCCTTCACAAACGTTAGGCAGTCTGTTTATCAGTCCTGTAAGATCCATTAATGACCATGGTGTATATATTGGATCTGCTCCTTTCATTACCACTGGCATTTGCATATGGTTTTGATGCCTGTTTCTTGTTACCTCTTCCTCTACTTCTTCTTCTTCATCCTCTTGATCTTTTTTTTCTGTTTGTGGCCTTTTTCCCTCATATTCAAACCATTCTATGATATCTAATTTCTTTTTTGTCTTTTCTCTCTTCTCTTTCTTCATTTCTCCCCAACATTCTAACCTGGTTAATCACACTTTTCTTTATTAAATGCTCCTTCTTCTGGCCATTGCAACTCTCCTGTTGTCCGGTCTTTCCACTTTTTCATATACTTTCTGATCTCACTTCAGGTGGGCGATTACCCGTCCCACTTTTACACAAGGTCGTGTTGGATTCTTTCGACTCTATCCCCCTAATAAGTTAATTTTGTCCTTTTTGTACCTCTTTCCCACGACAACTCTCTATGTTCCACTACAACAATTGCTGTCAGTCCTGAACAATAATTTGACTATTCAGGTACTTCTGCATTTAATTGTACCTCTGCTTCTTTGTCTTCAGTATTTGGCTCTATTATGAAATCAAAAAAGTATATCATTGCTTTTTTAAAAGGTTTAGGGGCTTTTACTTGGGTGTGCAATATTGGACTTTGAAAGTTCGAGGGTTCCAGACGCTTTTTATTTTCTTATAGCAGTCTTATTCTGGAAATACTTGCTGTAACACATCAATGCTATGGAAATATGTAAAAGCCCACAATTCTTGTATTTATTTCTTTGTTTGCCCCCTTTCTATACCGTTTTTATCTTTATATGTTTTCTTGTCCCAAAAATGTGTTCTAAACATACACTAATTGTACTGCAGCCCCTATTCTTCTCCACTACTCAATCGCACCGTGTGTGTGAGTGAGCGGGTGACGTCACTATGTGTGTGTGTGTGTGTGTGTGTGTGTGTGTGTGTGTGGTATGCTCCGTGCGCCCCTGTCATGCATTCCTTGTGTATGTGCGCGTGCCCACATATACTACACATATACTAACAACTCATGACCTTTTAATGTACCCTTCCCACTCCAGGTCACGAATCTGGATAATTCAGTAAAGACTTGGTATCTTCACACTTTTAGCCCATATGAGAAGTATTACCTTCCCACACCGGGACACGAACCCGGATCACCACAGCTTTACACTCAGGTTTTAACGCTTTGGTCTGCCTAGTTTGCCATATGGGATTTAGATCATATGGGAAGTCTATCAGGACTAAGGTACAAATAATCAGTCGTAGTTCTACTTGGGTCCCACCCTGCTTCTATATACGCAGTGACTCTCCAACACACAACTTTAATTCACATTTGCTTGTTCTCATCCAACACAATTTTATTGTTATTTATTTATTTATTTATTTATTTATTTATTTATTTATTTATTTATTTATTTTCCACCCAATAGTTCTTCACCCGAGGTCAGCAGCCTATACCCTCCCCAGGGCCGACCCTCCCGTGGGCATACAGTTACTAATCACAGACTTTGAGTATAACAGGTGTCTGCTTACCTTTTTTTCTGAATTTAGTTGCCAGCGTCTGCAGCCCACAGGATGCTCGGTCCCCTGTTCAGGTTTTCAGTCTCTAATCTGACCTTTCGGGTCCCTTATGCGTGGTCGCCATTAAAATATGTCGGAACTCAGAACCCGTCTCTGAGCAGACACATCACGGGTGGATTCTTTGTTTCAGTTAATTCCCAATGTAGCACTCTTAACCTAATAAAATTAAATGAAATGGACCTTAAAAGCCAATGAAAAATCTTCCGTCTTGAATGAGAAAGAGCAAAAACTTCTTTATTCCAGACACGTTCTTATGAGCCCATAGAAGGTGGTCACTTCATCACATCAAAATGATCAAGCGCACACACACTTTGCACACACTCATTCTTATACCCTGGTGTTACATGACTCTTTTACTTTTTTTCCTATTTTTTTCATCCTAGCAAAAGCCCCTTCCTGTGATTCCATATTTGGGTTTTCCTGTTCCCCCATTACCCTTATTTACGGCCTTTTCTCTATGTCACTTAAGAAAATAATGTGTATACAACTTTCACCCCCTCTGGTACAGCCAGGCACCGCTTCTTCCTGCTCTCAGGTTTTTTGTGTGGACAACCATTTTGCGGCCTATTTATCTTCCCTACATCTACTCTGTGTAAGTGTTCTGCTTTTATAATGCTATTTGCTAATCCAATTTTTTTAAATCAAGCTATATTATTTTACTTAAATTGTCTATTTGTATATGTTTAACTACATTATACTACATGGTTATGTTAGTGTCTAGATCATACTTCATTTATATTATCTGAACTGACTGTTGCATACAATAACGATTGTAAGCTTATGTAAAATTATCATGGGCACGTGCATGCTGTTTGTGCAAAAACGCTTGGATCGAAAACCCGCTTTCTCTTCGTCCTAGAAGCCTGAGACTTGCGGAATCGCATTTTCAGTGAATAAGAAACTCATTCTTGACAGCACGTAGAAGACTTTGCCAAATATGTGCTGTTGTTTGGATTTTGATTATTTATGACTTTCTAAACCATTTTCATTCACTTTATGCAGTTTTCGACAGTTTTTAGGAAATTATGATTATAAATATAAAAATTCACCTTTGTCGTGACCTTTTTACTGTTTTCCTTTAATTTATGATTATGAATATGAAATTTAATATTTTAAGAAAAATCATTGTTATAAAAAAATCATTTTTTTTAAACCATTGTTTGCCTTCACGTTTTGCGTAGAATTTTTGCACTTGTAAGGTTTTTAGTTGCTGTTAGTTTTTAGTAACTTTTAATGCTTATGAATATGAAGTCAAATTTTTGTATACAATAACTTGTAAAAACCTGATTTGTCATATCACGTTTTTTATTAACTTTTTAACAGTTTTTAATGAAATTATTAGTATGAATATGAAAATTTATATTTTACCAATTAATCTCATATTTTTATTTAAAAAAGTTATATTTTTCTCAGACCAATGTTTTTCATGTAAGTTTTTCTCTTACAAATTGCACTATATTTTTTATTAAATGAGAAAATTTATATTTTCACAATAACTATACATTTTGTTATGAAAAAGTCATATTGTTGTCAAAACATGAATTGCATTGTTACTTTTTAGTTTTTTTTATTCACTTATGGCACTTTTTAAAAGGTTTCCTATATCATATGTTTTATATTTTCACAATTACTCATATTTTTATGGTAAAGGTTAGTGTGTTTTTATGAAATTATGATTATAAATAGGAAATTATATATTTTAATAAAAAACATTACATCTTATATAAAAAAAAGTCATAATTTTCAAACCATTGTCATATCACGTTTTATGTTGAATTTTTGCACTTTTAATGTTTTTTAGTTAAATTATTCTAATGAAAAGTCATATGTTTCACAAAAAAATATTTACAATTTTGATTTGTCATATGGTCTTATTTTATTGAATCATTTAAATTTATTTAACAGTTTTACATGAAATTATTCCTTTGTATAAAAAAATTCATATTTTACCATTTATTTCATATTCATATGAAAATAGCCATATTTTTGCCAAACATGGCTTTCATGAAAATATGCTTCTGTATATGAAAATTTATATTTTACTAATTAATTACATATTTATGTAAAACGTCATAATTTTGTCAAAAAATTGTGTCATGTGAATGTTTTTCGTTTACGCACACGTTTTAATGGTTTTTAATGAAATTATGCTAATGAATATAAAAATTCATATTTTCTCAAACATTTTTATGAAAATTTTACTTTTTTAAAATGAAATTCTGGATATGAATATGAAATGTAATATTTTAATAAAAACTAAAAAAATGTTGTAAAAGAAAGTCAGATTTGTTTCAAACCATTGTCATATAAATATTTGCAATGAATATTTGCACTTTCAACGGTTTTTAGTTAGATGATGCTTAACACAGCCATTAGGGAGGCACAAGCCAGTGTACTCTTAGTGCCGGTCCTAAGCCCGGGTAAATGGGGAGGGTTACGTTAGGAAGGGCATCCAGCGTAAAACATGAGCCAAATCGAATATGCGAATCACAAATAAGAATTTCATACCGGATCGGTCGAGGCCTGGGTTACCAACGACCGCCACAGGTATTGTTGGCCAACAGGGTACCGGTGGAAATTGGGCTACTGTTGGCCGGGAAAGGAGAAGTGGAGGAGAGTGGAGTTTCGGGTTGGTACTTTAAATGTTGGTACTATGAGAGAGAGATAGCTGATATGATGAAGAGGAGAAAGGTAGATATGTTGTGTGTTCAGCAGACCATGTGGAAAGGGAGTAAGGCCAGGAACATTGGAGGTGGGTTCAAACTGTTCTATCATGGTGTGGATGGAAAGAGAAATGGTGTAGGGGTGATTCTAGAGGAAGAGTACAGTAAGAGTGTAGTGGAGGTGAAGAGAGTTTCCGATAGGGTGATGAACGTGAAGCTGAAAGTTGAAGGGATGATGATAAATGTTATCAGTGCCTACGCTCCACAAGTGGTTTGTGAGATGGAGAAGAAGGAAAGATTCTGGAGTGAATTAGATGAAGTGGTAGATGGTCTACCAAGGAATGAACGATTGGTGATTGGGGCAGACTTTATTGGGCATGTAGGTGAGGGGAACAGATGTGATGAAGAGGTGATGGGTAGGTATGGTTTTAAGGAGAGGAATGTGGAAGGGCAGATGGTGGTAGATTTTGCTAAAAGATGGACTATGTTCTATGTAGGAGATGCAACCTGAAGGAGCTTGGAGACTGTATGGTGTTGGCAGGGGACAGTGTAGCTAGACAGCATCGGATGGTGGTCTGTTTGGTTTTGGAGGTGAAGAAGAAGACAAGGAGAGTGAAGATTAAAATAAGAATAAGATGGAGGAAACTAAAGAAGAAAGACTGTAGTGTGAGGTTCAGGGAAGAGGTCAGACAAGGGCTCGGTGGTGGTGAAGAGGTGCTGGATGATTGGGTAACTACTGCATGAGTGATGAGGGAGGCAGCTAGAAAAGTACTTGGTGTGAAATCTGGAAATAGAAAGGAAGGCAAAGAGACGTGGTGGTGGAATGAGAAAGTGCAGGAGAGCATAAGAGAAAGAGGTTGGCAAAACAGAAGTGGGATCGACAGAGTGATGAGAAAAGTAGGTAGCAGTACAAGGAGCTGCAGCAGCAGGTAAAGAGGGATGTGGCGAAAGCCAAGGAAAAGGCATATTAGGAGCTGTATGAGAGGTTGGACACTAAGGAAGGAGAAAAGGATTGGCCAGGCAGAGAGACCGATCTGGGAAGGATGTGCTGCAAGTTAGAGCAATAAAGGATGGAGATGGAAATGTGTTGACTAGTGAGGAGAGTGTGTTGAGAAGGTGGAGGGAGTATTTTGAGCAGCTGTTGAAAAAGGAAAATAAGAGAGAGAGAAGGTTGGGTGGTGTGGAGTTGGTGAAAAAGTAAGTGGATAGGATTAGTTAAGAGGAAGTGAGAGCAGCGATTAAGAGGCTGAAGAGTGGAAAGTCAGTTGGACCAGATGACGATGAAGCATGGAGATGTTTAGGAGAGATGGCAGTGGAGTTTTTAACCAGATTGTTTAACAAGATTCTGGAAGGTGAGAAGATGCCTGAGGAATGGAGTGTGCTGGTACCGATCTTTAAGAATAAGGGAGATGTGCAGGCCTGCAGTAACTACAAGGGAATTAAGTTGATCTGTGACACCATGAAGTTATGGGAAAGAGTAGTGAAAGCCAGGCTGAGAGAAGAGGTGACCATCTGTGAGCAACAATATTGTTTCATGCCGAGGAAGAGCACCACAGATGCTATTTGCTTTGAGAATGTTGGTGGAGAAGTATAAAGAAGGTCAGAAGGAATTGCATTGCGTATTTGTGGATTTAGAGAAAGCGTACGACAGAGTTCCAAGGAAGGAGTTGTGGTATTGTATGAGGAAATCAGGTGTGTCAGAGAAGTATGTGAGGGTGGTGCAGGACATGTATGAGGACAGTGTGACAGCAGTGAAGTGTGCAATCGGAACGACAGACTGGTTCAAGTTGAAGGTTGGACTGCATCAAGGATCGGCCCTGAGCCCTTTCCTGTTTGCAGTGGTGATGGACAGGTTGACGGACGAGGTCCGACAGGAGTCTCCCAGGACTATGATGTATGCGGATGATATTGTGATTTCTGGTGAGAGTAGTGAGCAGGTTGAGAAGAGCCTGAAGAGGTGGAGGTACGTGCTAGAGAGAAGGGGAATGAAAGTCAGTAGGAGTAAGACAGAGTGAATGAGAGGGAGGGCAATAAAGTGGTGCGGTTGCAGGGAGAAGGTGGATGAGTTCAGGTACCTAGGGTGAACTGTGCAAAGTAATGGAGAGTGTGTTAGAGAAGTGAAGAAAAGAGTGCAGGCAGGGTGGAGTTGGTGGAGAAGAGTGACAGGAGTGATTTGTGATAGTAGGGTATCTGCAAGAATGAAAGAGAAAGTTTATAGGACTGTGGTGAGACCTGCGATGTTGTATGGATTAGAGACAGTGGCATTGAGTAAAAGACAGGAGGTGGAGCTGGAGGTAGCAGAGCTGAGGTTGTTAAGGTTTTCGTTGAGAGTGACGAGGATGGACAAGATGAGAAATGAGTTTATTAGAGGGACAGCCCATGTAGGACGTTTTGGTGACAAAGTGAGTGAAGCAAGATTGAAATGGTTTGGACATGTGCAGTGGAGGGACATGAGTTATATTGGTAAAAGAATGCTGAGGATGGTGCCACCAGGAAGGAGGAAAAGAGGAAGGCCCAGGTGGAGGTTCATGGATGTGGTGAGGGTAGTTGGTGTGAAAGAGGCAGATGTAGAGGACAGGGGGGTATGGAGACAGATGATCTGCTGGGCGACCCCTAATGGGAGCAGCCGAAAGAAGAAGAAGAAGAAGAGGAAGAGGAAGATGATGCTTATGAATATGAAAAGTCATAATTCCACAATAACTTGTAAAAACTTGATTTGTCATAGCACATTTTTTTTTTTTTTGCACTTTTTATTATAAAGTTTTTCATGACATT
>JBCEWE010000742.1:47500-76321 GCA_039877035.1 Silurus lanzhouensis
GTCCAAATCTACTGGTTGTTTTGCTGCTTCCTTAGCTTCTTCTAACGTGTTTCCCCGAATTTCGTGTGCGTTGTCAAAACCATCTAAGTCAATAAAGTCTCACAGATCACGCAGTGTTACTACAGGCTGAGAAGAAGGCTTAATGGTTAGTTTTCTGTTGCCAAGAGCGTGATTTCATAACCAGATCTACGTCGTGCTGTCATATCTTTTGTGTTGAGTTTATGTAAAATAGCTGTTACCTGATGTGAGGGGTACAGTATCAAAGGATGTGACAGCAGTGTTTTTTCAGCATCCCGGACCATCAGAGCATCAGCAGCCACTGCACGCAAGCATGAGGGCAACCCTTTGTGCTATGGTGTCTAAAAATTTAGAAAGATACGCAACAGGGCGAAAATCTGTCAACCGGGTTCCTGGGCTAGAATCCCCGCAGCCGTACCACCACGTTCATGCAAATAAAGGTGAAATTTATGAGTATAAAATGTAATATTTTAATAAAAACAATAATAATAATTTATAAAAAAAGAAAAACTATTGTTTGTCATCACATTTTGCAATTAATAATTGCACTTTCAATGGTTTTTAGTTAATAATGCTTATGAATATGAAAAGTCATCATTTCACCATAACTTGTAAAAACTTGATTTGTCATATCATGTTTTTCATTGAATTTTTGCACTTTTTTTTTTGTACAGTTTTCATGAAATTATTCCAATGAATATAAAAATTCACATTTTATTAATTAATTTTTATATTTATAAGAGAAAAGTCATTTTTATGTCAAAACATGATATGTCATGAAACCTTTTTCGTTTATTGATCGCACTTTTTTTGGTTATGAGTGTAAAATGTAGTATTTTTATAAACCCAATACATTTTTTTTATAAAAGAAAGTCAGATTTCTTTCAAACCATTGTTTTTCATCATGTTTTGCGTTAACGTTTTGCACTTTTAAAGTTTTTTAGTTAAATGATGCTTATGAATATGAAAATTCAAATTTTTACAATAACTCGTTTTTTGAAAAAGTTAAAGATTTTTTTAATGAAATAATGGTTATGAAAATGAAATGTAATATTTTAATAAAAACAATCAATTTGGTATTAAAATATTTTTTTTAAACCATTGTCATCACGTGTTGCGTAGATTTTTTGCACTTTTAATGGTTTTTAGGGAATTGATACTAATGAATATGAAGTCATATTTTTCAATATAATTTTTTAAAACTTGATTTGTCATATCACGTTTTTTATTGAATTATTATTTTTTTTTTACAGTTTCTCATAAAATTTTCCCTTGTATATAAAAAATCCTATTTTACCAATTTATTTCATATTCATATAAAAAAAAACCTTATATTATTGCCAAACATATTTTTTTTACAATAAATAAAAAAAAAACTTGATTTGTCATGGTTTTTATTTGAATTATTTCACTTTTATTTATTTATTTATTTATTTATTTATTTATTTATTTATTTTTTACAGCTTTTTATTAAAATTTTCCTTTGGATATACAAATTCCCATTTTACCAATTTATTTCATATTCATATGAAAAAAATCATATTTTTGCCAAACATGGTTATTATGAAACCTTTTTTGTTCACTTATTGCACTTTTTTCAACAGTTTTCCATGAAAATATTCTTCTGTATATGAAAATGTATATTTTGCAAATGAATTTAATCTTTATGTAAAACGTTGTAAGATATCCTTGATCACCAGTCCTAGATGAGTTTGACCAAGAACACTCAGTTCTCGTCTATATCCGCTCTTTATACGCTTACGCTGTGAGAACACCTTTTGGTATGGCTAATCCTCGCTTTGTTGCTTCTGCTAAACGAATAACATGACCAGATGTGGAGTTATTATCGTTAACCGTTTTTATGTTCTCACAGTATGGTAATATGTATCTTGTTGCCATTAGTAATTATAGTCATTCTGCTGTATGCTTCTAGAATAAACTTTTTGTGTATGTTTCTGTTGACCATACCCTGAACTATCCTTTTGTGGCATGATGTGTTACTTCGCTCGTACACACAAAGTGGTTCCTTTATTTCTGTTTTAGGCTTATCTTTTGCAGGCCCAACATGACCTTGTGGGATTGTCTCTCACACACACACACACACACACACACACACACACACACACACACACACACACACACACACACACACACACACCTGGCAGCCCTCCCTTTTTCTCTTCATCTCTTTGGAAGTATATCTTCATGTGTGAAACAATAAACTTCTGAACTTCTCTCTGAAAGCTGACTTGTGTGTTTCATTGAGACTTCCCAGTGCACGTAGGAGAGCAAAGATCGAGAAGAAAAGGCTGAATTCAGGGGTATCCTGTCCAGGGGACAGAAGGCAATCCTGCCCATGCGGCAGAGGATAAAACATTCCTTACAGATCTTGGGGGCTCGTCCGGGATATCAGTGTTCGGGTAAGTGCTGATTTGGTATCTTGTCATTCTGTTCAATGTGTAGGCACTTACCTTGTATTCGTAAGAGAACTTGTCGACGTTGTACCGTCGTGTAGCGCGCGCTGAACCGTCTCTGCAGTCACAGTAACTTGAGACATCGAAAATTTTATTAAACCGCCTTATCCATCTCGATCTCTGGCCTCCAACCTTTGTGTCTAACATTGTTAGACAGTTGTACCTATATTGGGTCATGGGTAATTCTGGAACTAAATATCCTAAACCAGATCCTGAGGAAGCCCCTCGGGACTGGATGAATCGTTGTGGTTTCACCTTTCATACACCCTGGCTAGACAATTTAGCAGTGTGGACTGAACCACAATCTCAATTTCTGACTTATCCTCGTGGGGGTACCTTTAAGTCTGAATACCTGAAGTCTGCACATTCCCAAATTTATGAAGGTTTGGGCGATCCTAACTGGGGTTATTCTTACATGGGTGATAGTTATCAAAAATGGGTAGAAATGAAACCAATCTGGGATGACTATCACTCCATACCGATCTCAAAAAGAGAGCTTAAGTCTCTGCACAAAATCGAAGCCAAGCCAAAACCATCTTTATTGCCAAATGCTCCACCCCCACTCTATCGGGATAGCGGGTTAGTGTCTCCTTCGGTCCCAGAGATCGATCCTCCTCCCACACTAACGCGGTATGCGTATGGTCAAAGTCGGCCCGTGGCCTCGAATCACATCCGCCATCGATCGGGGAACTTAGAGACATTATCAGGGTTCTTCCGTCCCCATCTAAACCTCTGCATTTCGTTGACATGCTGACACCCACCATAATCAGTTGACAGGCGCAGACTATAGGTTTATCCTTCATGCAGTACTAGGGGACAGTTACGATGAAATAATGCTTATTGCCGCGGTGCCCAGTTTACACAGTAGGAATGATGAGATTAAAATGGAAACAAAAACGGAGGTGGAAGATGAGGGGGAAGGGTCAAAGAAAAGTAAGAGCAAAACCACCCACTATTATTATCACTGGGCTGAGCAATTTGCTCTCCCAGCGTTAAAAAAGGAGTTGACCAAATTCCCACTCCAGCGGCAGCAGGCCAATAGAGATCTCTCTCAAGTAACTAACTTTAAAGAGGAGAAGGGTGAAACTACTTCCAAATATTTGACCCGATTTAGGGAGACTTGGACTTTATTGGGAGCGATGGAGTTAGAAGACGCAGACAGTAACCGTCTGTTCCTCACAAGCTGATCTGGATGTGCACATCGCCGAGTATTCTGCTGCCCTGATTGATACACTGTCAAAACATTATGAACTGGTCTCTACATCTATACCTTTCATCTCTCTGATACCAACCCATCCCTTCCAGGTGGGGGATGCTGTTCTGGTTAAATCTCTAAAACCCAGGCGATTGGGTGAATGCAAATATGAGGGGCCAGCAGAAATAGTCGCGATCACACGCACAGGAGTATTAACTGACCTTTTTCCACAGTGGATCCATGCTACCAGAATCAAGAAATGTCCCACTGGGGGTGCTCCCTCTTAAATATTGTGTGTACATGTTCCCTGTGTATCACTATTTTTCTTTATGTTACAGAAGCATAGCCTCTTGACCTACCTATGAGTTCTCTAGGAGACGTGTATCGGTTCCTGTCATCATCTATCGAGGTTCGGTGACAACTCCTCAGACCCTTCTGTGCCGACTCTTCGGGCAGCCTCACAACTGCAGGACGTGTCAAGGAAAGCGGAACGACAATCTCTCATCAATCCAGGGAGGTAACACAACCAGTGACCAGTAGAGCAAAGATCGAGAGGAAAGGCTGAATTCAGGGTATCCTCTCCAGGGGATAGAAGGCAATCCTGCCCATGCGGCAGAGGATAAAACATTCCTTACAAACGTCATCATTTTGTCAAACCATGTTTTGTGATGTGAAATTTTTTCGTTTACATATTGCACTTTTTAATGAAATTATGCTTATGAATATAAAAATTACTATTTTCACAAAAACTCATATTTCAAAAGTTTTATAAAAAAGTTTTTTTTATCAAATTATGACTATGAATATGAAATGTAATATTTATATTAAAAACATTTATTTCTATAAAAGAAATTCAGATTTGTTTCAAACCATCGATTAACATTTTTTGCTGAACATTTGCACTTTTTAATGTTTTTTGCTGTCTCAAACTCATTCTTGACAGCACGTAGAAGACTATGCCAAATATGTGCTAATTGTTCGATTTTGATTTTTTATGACTTTCTAACCAATTTTTATTCACTTTTTGCAGTTTGTGACAGTTTTTATGAAATTATGATTATGAATATAAAAATATATATTTTTGAAATAACGATAATATTTATAAGAGGAATGTCATAAATTGGTCAGAAAATGTTTTGTTTTATCATATCTTATCATAAACAAGTTAAATTATCATGGGCAAGTGCATGCTGTTTGTGCAAAAACTCTTGGTTTAAAAAAAACGCTTTCTCTTCGTCCTAGAAGCCTGAGACTTGCAGAATCGCATTTTCAGTGGATAAGAAACTCATTCTTGACAGCACATAGAAGACTTTGCTAAATATGTGCTGGTGTTTTGATTTTGATTATTTATGACTTTCTAACCCATTTTCATTAACTTTTTGCTGTTTTTATGAAATTATGCTTATGAATATGAAAATATTTATTTTTGGAATAACTATAATAATCATATGAAGAATGTCATAAATTGGTCAGAAAATGTTTTGTTTTATCATATCCTGTCCACAAACATGTTTAATTATCATTGGCACGTGCATGCTGTTTGTGCAAAAACGCTTGGTTAGAAAAACCACTTTCTCTTCGTCCTAAAAGCCTGAGACTTGCAGAATCGCATTTTTAGTGGAAAAGAAACTCATCCTTGACAGCACGTAAAAGACTATGCCAAATATGTTCGAATTTGAATTTTTATTTAGACTTTCTAACCTATTTTCATTCACTTTTTGCAGTTTTCGACAGTTTTTAGGAAATTATAATTATAAATATAAAAATTCACCTTTGTCGTGACCTTTTTACTGTTTTCCTTCAAATTATGATTATGAATATGAAATAATTGTTATAAAATATCATTTTTTTCAAACCATTGTTTGCCTTCACGTTTTGCGTTGAATTTTTGCACTTGTAAGGTTTTTAGTTGCTGTTAGTTGTTAGTAATTTTTAATGCTTATGAATATGAAGTCAAATTTTTCACAATAACTTGTAAAAACCTGATTTGTCATGTCACGTTTTTTATTAACTTTTTAACAGTTTTTAATGAAATTATTAGTATGAATATGAAAATGTTTATTTTACCAATGAATCTCATATTTCTATTTTAAAAAGTTATATTTTTCTCAGACCAATGTTTTTCATGTAAGTTTTTCTCTTGTAAGAAAGATTCCTTTTCTTCCCGTCTGTGTCTTTCCCTTGTTGAGTTCTAGGAGCTCCGGAGCAATGAGAGAACAAACCACACGAGTGAAATCAAATCTGGTTTATTCCACACAACTGCTCAGAGGACTGAGCTGCAAGGCAGGGTAGATATACACATCAGTACAAGCCATAGTGCGTAGGAAAGGCGGGGAGGTTATCGCGACACAGACAGATTTATCACGTGTTTACAGATATAGGGGTCCGCACAGGCGGATACAGGAAACATCTGTGCATATGAAAAAGGAACAGAATGTGCTTACAGCTATCTTCCAACTGAACTATCGCCCTTGGTCGTCTAACATCCTGTCATGTGATAGCACAAAATGTACAGATCAGCGAAGACAGGACCATCCTGTTTCCGCAGAGGTCAAGATATGATGGTTTACCAAGGTTACTAAAGAATACTTTTCCACAATCCCCTCTTTTATACTTAATAACTATCAAGTATAATTACACATGTGTATTGATCATTAGATGGATTCAGCAAACGCATGTACTGCGGTTCTCGGAGAGCGATGGCAGCCATACCGGTCACTGGCTGCGCCCTTCCCGAGAAGAGGTTGGTACTCAGTCCCATGTAGTTTCTCCCTACACTTCTTACAGTGAGGAGAATGTCCAAAGAGACGACACAGGAAATTCTGAGGTGTAACTGAGGTCATCCACGAGCTGCCTTCCGCTTCCCCTCTTAGCAGGCTAGCCGAAAGGTACTCCCTTAGTTCTGTCGGGAGAAAAACTCTGGGAAGGGTCGTCAGTGCTTACTTCTGGTCACTAAAACACATAACAGGTGAGTATAGATTTTCATAACAATTATCACTTTGGGGCATGTTTCAGTCCGGCATGGATCCACTGTGGAAAGAGGTCAGTTAATACAGCCGTACGAGTCACAGCGATCACGTCTGCAGGTTCACTGTATGGGGTATCACCCAAGGGTGTTCCCATTTTGTCCAATTTCTTCACTAGGACTCGATCCCCTACCTTAAAGGGGTGAGTGTTTTTAGTCGGAATTGGGGGTCTCCTTGCATTTACCCGTGTCCAATAATCGTCTAATGTTTGCAGCAACCCTGCAGCGTATTCGCTGAGATGCACATCTAGGTCCCCCGTACCCACAGCTTGTTTGCCTCGTCGCCATGGGAGGGGAAATGGTCGCCCCATTACAAGTTCATATGGTGAGAGATGATCAAGGGCCACTTGTGCGGTCATTCGCATATCGGCGAGAACGAGTGGGAGAGCATGCAGCCAATTTTTGGAGCCAGATGCGTGCATGGCTTTTCGAATTTTGTCCTTTATTGTACGATTAGCGCGTTCTACAATGCCTGATGATTGTGGGTGGTACGGGATATGGAAAAATACCAATTGATCTTCAGCTCCTTACATAGAAGTTGAGTGACCTTGGAGGTGAATGGAGTTCCTTTATCAGAATCAATTCCTACAGTGATGCCATATCTAGGAATTATCTCAGTAGTTAATTTTTGAACCACAACTCTAGCGTTTTCCTTGCTACAGGGGAAAGCCTCTACCCACCGTGAAAACTTATCCACCATTACCAAAAGGTATCTGAAAGGGCCCTGTCTTGGCATGTGTGTGAAATCGATCTGCCATTCCTGAAAAGGTGTCTCAGGTGTGGGAAGGTGTTGATGTATGGCACCCGGTTTGGAGATGTTATTTTGTGCACACGTTAAACACCTATCTAGAATATTGTTCACGTCTGTGTACAGGTGGTCTATACAGAAATTTTCAGTTAAGTCATGTAACACCCCTCTTCGTCCGCGGTGAGTGGAACCATGAAACTCGTGGACGAGGAATGGAGTACAGTGACGTGAAAGGCAAAGACGACCCTGCTTATCTACAATAATATCGGAATCAGTGGCACCTTGACTCGTCCAAAATTGCCGATCAGCAGGTGAAGCTGAAGCCTGCAGTGAAGGGAGGTCCATGTCAGGTAGAATGGCACTGATCATGGTGTTAACAGAGACCATGGCCGGAGACAAATTTGGTGGCAAAGGGCGTGAGGCAGCTGCTTGCTTAGCCATGCGGTCAGCGAGACTATTACCTCGCACCTCATCTGTATTACCAGAGGAGTGCGCCCTAGTTTTTACAATAGTCAATGAACGGGGCAGGTGGCAGACAGTGATTAGATCCTGCACTAACGATGCATGCGAAATAGGCTTGCCATCAGCGGCAGTGAATCCCTGAGATTGCCAGATGCGGCCAAAATCATGAGCTACTCGGAAGGCGTAACGAGAGTCAGTATAAATGGTGACATCAGCGTCCTCCGCGAGAACACAGGCACGAGTGAGAGCGAAGAGTTCAGCAGCCTGGGCAGAGGAGAAAGGGAGAGAAAAAGACTCAAGAACAGTGTTAGGTAGTTGACAAACAGCATAACCACAATGGTAAACAACATCTCTAGGTTTGGAGCAGGAACCATCAACAAAAAGAACATCACTCGTCTGTAGGGGAACAGAGGAGAGGTCAGAGCGAATACTGGTGTCATTGACAATTTCAGTGAGGCAATCATGGTCGGAGTCCCCCATGCAGTCATGCTGTGCGTTAAGAAGGCGCTGCAGGGCGTGAGCCACAGTGTCATGAGAAGATGATGGACGTATAGTTAAATGCTCAGTGGCCAACAAAACAGTCTCATACCCTGAACGACGTTGGGAAGACATGTGCTGTGTGTTTAGATTGCGTAAAATCTATGTTACCTGATGTGAGGTGTGCAGAATTAAAGGATGAGATAGAACGATCTTTTCAGCATCAGTTACCATCAGAGCATAGGAGGCAACGGCACGAAGACAGGCCGGCAAACCCTGAGCCACGGAGTCAAGGGATTTGAAAAGAAACGCACAAGGTCGCATGCCTCCCCCATGTTCCTGAACCAGCACCCCAGATGCTGTGCCTGGTTGAGTTGCGACGTACAGGTGGAAAGGAAGGCTGTAGTTAGGCAGTCCCAGTGTGGGGGCCGTACACAGGGCTCGTTTCAAGGCCCCGAAGGCGGCCAGCATATATGAAGTCCATGTCAAAGGTGCGGTTGAGGGATCAGAATGCTTCACCGCAGTGCGCAGACACTTGTCATACAAAGAACAGTCCGGAATCCACTGGCGGCAGTAGTTGATAAGGCCGAGGAAAGCCTGCTGTGCCTGTTTAGTGGCGGGCCGCTGAGTGCCCATGATGACTTGTATTCGTTCAGCAGTCAGTTTCCTGGAACCCTGAGAGAGTTCATAGCCCAGGTACCGGACAGTGTTCTGGCAGAACTGTAATTTCGTCTTGGATACTTTGAAACCCTTTGCAGCCAGGTGCTTGATTAGGGCCAGGGTGGCCGCCTGGCAGGTGTCATAGTCGGTAGCAGTCACCAGGAGATCATCAGCGTATTGTAGAACCAATGAATCGGGGGGAAGGCAGAGGCTCGACAGGGCGTTTTTGACCGTGGTCGCGAAGACTGCGGGGGAATCAATGTACCCCTGTGGCAGCCTAGTCCACGTGTACTGCTGCCCCCTGTGCATGAAGGCAAAGAGAGGCTGCGTGTCCTTCCCTACAGGAACACTAAAGAAAGCAGAACAGAGGTCAATCACAGAAAAGACTGTATGAGTACATGGAATTGAGGCTATAATGGAGGAGACGTCAGGGACAATTGGAGCGACTAAAATAATTAGTTCATTTATCTTTCGCAAATCTTGTGTGAATATCCGCGAGCAATCTGGTTTTGGAACAGGATTAACAGGTGTGTTGTATGGGGTGACAACGCCCTGTTGCAAAAGAGAATTCAAAATAGAGTCAATGCCAGCAGTTTTTTCAGGTGATAAAGGATATTGTCTAATGAATACAGGTGTCAAATGTTTAACCTTGGCCTCGTATGGAGGACAAGAAACAAGACCCACCTCATCCTTATGGTCAGCCCACAGAGAGGGATCCACAGACATTAAAACGGGAGGAAAGTTATTGTTGTGAGTAACACATGAAACATTCACAGCTGCAAGGTTATGGGGGAGGATAGCGTGGGAGAGCGCGTGAATGTCTGGTGAGGAATTATCTGCGGTCTGAACAATCATGTGAGAACCACTGAAAACAATTTGAGAGTCCCAAAAGACCCTCAAATCACGGCCTAGTAGGTTAAAAAGGCATTCAGGCATGTAAGACAAAAGAGTGTGTGAAAATTAGAGAAGGATCAGAAGGACAGGAAACAGCTAGTGGGGGAGTGAATGAGGAAGTGAAAGGGACCCCATCAATTCCCACAGAGTTAGCAGACCGTGTTGATAAAGGCCCTTCAAAGGTCTTCCCCAAAGAAGATAAGGTGGCTCCTGTGTCTAGCAGAAAGAGATAGGAATTTTCTGTGGCTTGGGAATGGCCTTAAGGACCTTCTTTGGAGTGTAGATTTTCTTTGACTCGTCCCATACCGTTTTCATCTCATACCACCGTCCATAACTTTCCCGCATATAATTAAAATCGCATTGTAGATCTCCCAGTCTTTCGAAAATCATGCGATATGCGGAGGCCAAATACCCTGGATCAAATGTACCCTCTCTAGGGTATGATGGAAGCTGAGGGGTTGCCTCAGTCCAACCTGCTAAAGCGTCAAGGTAAGGAGTAACGTAATACGTTAAACCACAACGTTGCATCCAAATGGAAGGCGTCTCACCAGGCTCAGGCTTAGGATATGAGTTTCCCCATTAGTACAAAAAATCTTAACACTAATGAACACAACAATTGAGAGACACAGAGAGGCTTCTGTTATATATCTATAGCGGGCTCTGCTCAGTAACCACAATACTGAGGTTTTCCTTCCTTTCAGGGGCTATACGGGAATACCCTAATCCCGTACCTGCTCAATAACTTTAATACTGAGGTCTACCTTCCCCTGAAAGGAGCTGTCCGAGTTCATGAATACTGCCAACCAGGTAGTCAACCAAACAAGTCTTACCTGGTCGGGAGTATCACGTCGGGGTCACCAGATTGTAAGAAAGATTCTTTTTCTTCCCGTCTGTGTCTTTCCCTTGTTGAGTTCTAGGAGCTCCGGAGCAATGAGAGAACAAACCACACGAGTGAAATCAAATCTGGTTTATTCCACACAACTGCTCAGAGGACTGAGCTGCAAGGCAGGGTAGATATACACATCAGTACAAGCCATAGTGCGTAGGAAAGGCGGGGAGGTTATCGCGACACAGACAGATTTATCACGTGTTTACAGATATAGGGGTCCGCACAGGCGGATACAGGAAACATCTGTGCATATGAAAAAGGAACAGAATGTGCTTACAGCTATCTTCCAACTGAACTATCGCCCTTGGTCGTCTAACATCCTGTCATGTGATAGCACAAAATGTACAGATCAGCGAAGACAGGACCATCCTGTTTCCGCAGAGGTCAAGATATGATGGTTTACCAAGGTTACTAAAGAATACTTTTCCACAATCCCCTCTTTTATACTTAATAACTATCAAGTATAATTACACATGTGTATTGATCATTAGATGGATTCAGCAAACGCATGTACTGCGGTTCTCGGAGAGCGATGGCAGCCATACCGGTCACTGGCTGCGCCCTTCCCGAGAAGAGGTTGGTACTCAGTCCCATGTAGTTTCTCCCTACACTTCTTACAGTGAGGAGAATGTCCAAAGAGACGACACAGGAAATTCTGAGGTGTAACTGAGGTCATCCACGAGCTGCCTTCCGCTTCCCCTCTTAGCAGGCTAGCCGAAAGGTACTCCCTTAGTTCTGTCGGGAGAAAAACTCTGGGAAGGGTCGTCAGTGCTTACTTCTGGTCACTAAAACACATAACAGGTGAGTATAGATTTTCATAACAATTATCACTTTGGGGCATGTTTCAGTCCGGCATGGATCCACTGTGGAAAGAGGTCAGTTAATACAGCCGTACGAGTCACAGCGATCACGTCTGCAGGTTCACTGTATGGGGTATCACCCAAGGGTGTTCCCATTTTGTCCAATTTCTTCACTAGGACTCGATCCCCTACCTTAAAGGGGTGAGTGTTTTTAGTCGGAATTGGGGGTCTCCTTGCATTTACCCGTGTCCAATAATCGTCTAATGTTTGCAGCAACCCTGCAGCGTATTCGCTGAGATGCACATCTAGGTCCCCCGTACCCACAGCTTGTTTGCCTCGTCGCCATGGGAGGGGAAATGGTCGCCCCATTACAAGTTCATATGGTGAGAGATGATCAAGGGCCACTTGTGCGGTCATTCGCATATCGGCGAGAACGAGTGGGAGAGCATGCAGCCAATTTTTGGAGCCAGATGCGTGCATGGCTTTTCGAATTTTGTCCTTTATTGTACGATTAGCGCGTTCTACAATGCCTGATGATTGTGGGTGGTACGGGATATGGAAAAATACCAATTGATCTTCAGCTCCTTACATAGAAGTTGAGTGACCTTGGAGGTGAATGGAGTTCCTTTATCAGAATCAATTCCTACAGTGATGCCATATCTAGGAATTATCTCAGTAGTTAATTTTTGAACCACAACTCTAGCGTTTTCCTTGCTACAGGGGAAAGCCTCTACCCACCGTGAAAACTTATCCACCATTACCAAAAGGTATCTGAAAGGGCCCTGTCTTGGCATGTGTGTGAAATCGATCTGCCATTCCTGAAAAGGTGTCTCAGGTGTGGGAAGGTGTTGATGTATGGCACCCGGTTTGGAGATGTTATTTTGTGCACACGTTAAACACCTATCTAGAATATTGTTCACGTCTGTGTACAGGTGGTCTATACAGAAATTTTCAGTTAAGTCATGTAACACCCCTCTTCGTCCGCGGTGAGTGGAACCATGAAACTCGTGGACGAGGAATGGAGTACAGTGACGTGAAAGGCAAAGACGACCCTGCTTATCTACAATAATATCGGAATCAGTGGCACCTTGACTCGTCCAAAATTGCCGATCAGCAGGTGAAGCTGAAGCCTGCAGTGAAGGGAGGTCCATGTCAGGTAGAATGGCACTGATCATGGTGTTAACAGAGACCATGGCCGGAGACAAATTTGGTGGCAAAGGGCGTGAGGCAGCTGCTTGCTTAGCCATGCGGTCAGCGAGACTATTACCTCGCACCTCATCTGTATTACCAGAGGAGTGCGCCCTAGTTTTTACAATAGTCAATGAACGGGGCAGGTGGCAGACAGTGATTAGATCCTGCACTAACGATGCATGCGAAATAGGCTTGCCATCAGCGGCAGTGAATCCCTGAGATTGCCAGATGCGGCCAAAATCATGAGCTACTCGGAAGGCGTAACGAGAGTCAGTATAAATGGTGACATCAGCGTCCTCCGCGAGAACACAGGCACGAGTGAGAGCGAAGAGTTCAGCAGCCTGGGCAGAGGAGAAAGGGAGAGAAAAAGACTCAAGAACAGTGTTAGGTAGTTGACAAACAGCATAACCACAATGGTAAACAACATCTCTAGGTTTGGAGCAGGAACCATCAACAAAAAGAACATCACTCGTCTGTAGGGGAACAGAGGAGAGGTCAGAGCGAATACTGGTGTCATTGACAATTTCAGTGAGGCAATCATGGTCGGAGTCCCCCATGCAGTCATGCTGTGCGTTAAGAAGGCGCTGCAGGGCGTGAGCCACAGTGTCATGAGAAGATGATGGACGTATAGTTAAATGCTCAGTGGCCAACAAAACAGTCTCATACCCTGAACGACGTTGGGAAGACATGTGCTGTGTGTTTAGATTGCGTAAAATCTATGTTACCTGATGTGAGGTGTGCAGAATTAAAGGATGAGATAGAACGATCTTTTCAGCATCAGTTACCATCAGAGCATAGGAGGCAACGGCACGAAGACAGGCCGGCAAACCCTGAGCCACGGAGTCAAGGGATTTGAAAAGAAACGCACAAGGTCGCATGCCTCCCCCATGTTCCTGAACCAGCACCCCAGATGCTGTGCCTGGTTGAGTTGCGACGTACAGGTGGAAAGGAAGGCTGTAGTTAGGCAGTCCCAGTGTGGGGGCCGTACACAGGGCTCGTTTCAAGGCCCGAAGGCGGCCAGCATATATGAAGTCCATGTCAAAGGTGCGGTTGAGGGATCAGAATGCTTCACCGCAGTGCGCAGACACTTGTCATACAAAGAACAGTCCGGAATCCACTGGCGGCAGTAGTTGATAAGGCCGAGGAAAGCCTGCTGTGCCTGTTTAGTGGCGGGCCGCTGAGTGCCCATGATGACTTGTATTCGTTCAGCAGTCAGTTTCCTGGAACCCTGAGAGAGTTCATAGCCCAGGTACCGGACAGTGTTCTGGCAGAACTGTAATTTCGTCTTGGATACTTTGAAACCCTTTGCAGCCAGGTGCTTGATTAGGGCCAGGGTGGCCGCCTGGCAGGTGTCATAGTCGGTAGCAGTCACCAGGAGATCATCAGCGTATTGTAGAACCAATGAATCGGGGGGAAGGCAGAGGCTCGACAGGGCGTTTTTGACCGTGGTCGCGAAGACTGCGGGGGAATCAATGTACCCCTGTGGCAGCCTAGTCCACGTGTACTGCTGCCCCCTGTGCATGAAGGCAAAGAGAGGCTGCGTGTCCTTCCCTACAGGAACACTAAAGAAAGCAGAACAGAGGTCAATCACAGAAAAGACTGTATGAGTACATGGAATTGAGGCTATAATGGAGGAGACGTCAGGGACAATTGGAGCGACTAAAATAATTAGTTCATTTATCTTTCGCAAATCTTGTGTGAATATCCGCGAGCAATCTGGTTTTGGAACAGGATTAACAGGTGTGTTGTATGGGGTGACAACGCCCTGTTGCAAAAGAGAATTCAAAATAGAGTCAATGCCAGCAGTTTTTTCAGGTGATAAAGGATATTGTCTAATGAATACAGGTGTCAAATGTTTAACCTTGGCCTCGTATGGAGGACAAGAAACAAGACCCACCTCATCCTTATGGTCAGCCCACAGAGAGGGATCCACAGACATTAAAACGGGAGGAAAGTTATTGTTGTGAGTAACACATGAAACATTCACAGCCGCAAGGTTATGGGGAGGATAGCGTGGGAGAGCGCGTGAATGTCTGGTGAGGAATTATCTGCGGTCTGAACAATCATGTGAGAACCACTGAAAACAATTTGAGAGTCCCAAAAGACCCTCAAATCACGGCCTAGTAGGTTAAAAAGGCATTCAGGCATGTAAGACAAAAGAGTGTGTGAAAATTAGAGAAGGATCAGAAGGACAGGAAACAGCTAGTGGGGAGTGAATGAGGAAGTGAAAGGGACCCCATCAATTCCCACAGAGTTAGCAGACCGTGTTGATAAAGGCCCTTCAAAGGTCTTCCCCAAAGAAGATAAGGTGGCTCCTGTGTCTAGCAGAAAGAGATAGGAATTTGGAATGGCCTTAAGGACCTTCTTTGGAGTGTAGATTTTCTTTGACTCGTCCCATACCGTTTTCATCTCATACCACCGTCCATAACTTTCCCGCATATAATTAAAATCGCATTGTAGATCTCCCAGTCTTTCGAAAATCATGCGATATGCGGAGCCAAATACCCTGGATCAAATGTACCCTCTCTAGGGTATGATGGAAGCTGAGGGGTTGCCTCAGTCCAACCTGCTAAAGCGTCAAGGTAAGGAGTAACGTAATACGTTAAACCACAACGTTGCATCCAAATGGAAGGCGTCTCACCAGGCTCAGGCTTAGGATATGAGTTTCCCCATTAGTACAAAAAATCTTAACACTAATGAACACAACAATTGAGAGACACAGAGAGGCTTCTGTTATATATCTATAGCGGGCTCTGCTCAGTAACCACAATACTGAGGTTTTCCTTCCTTTCAGGGCTATACGGGAATACCCTAATCCCGTACCTGCTCAATAACTTTAATACTGAGGTCTACCTTCCCCTGAAAGGAGCTGTCCGAGTTCATGAATACTGCCAACCAGGTAGTCAACCAAACAAGTCTTACCTGGTCGGGAGTATCACGTCGGGGTCACCAGATTGTAAGAAAGATTCTTTTTCTTCCCGTCTGTGTCTTTCCCTTGTTGAGTTCTAGGAGCTCCGGAGCAATGAGAGAACAAACCACACGAGTGAAATCAAATCTGGTTTATTCCACACAACTGCTCAGAGGACTGAGCTGCAAGGCAGGGTAGATATACACATCAGTACAAGCCATAGTGCGTAGGAAAGCGGGGAGGTTATCGCGACACAGACAGATTTATCACGTGTTTACAGATATAGGGGTCCGCACAGGCGGATACAGGAAACATCTGTGCATATGAAAAAGGAACAGAATGTGCTTACAGCTATCTTCCAACTGAACTATCGCCCTTGGTCGTCTAACATCCTGTCACGCGATAGCACAAAATGTACAGATCAGCGAAGACAGGAGCATCCTGTTTCCGCAGAGGTCACGATATGATGGTTACCAAGGTTACTAAAGAATACTTTCCACAATATTGCACTATATTTTTTATTAAATGAGAAAATTAATATTTTCACAATAACTATACATTTTGTTATGAAAAAGTCATATTGTTGTCAAAACATGAATTGCATTGTCACTTTTAGTTTTTTATTCACTTATGGCACTTTTTAAAAGGTTTCCTATATCATATGTTTTATATTTTCACAATTACTCATATTTTTATGGTAAAAGTTAGTGTTTTTTATGAAATTATGATTATGAATAGGAAATTATATATTTTAATAAAAACATTACTTCATATAATTTTCAAACCATTGTCATATGTTTTATGTTGAATTTTTGCACTTTTAATGTTTTTAGTTAAATGATTCTGATGAAAAGTCATATTTTTCACAAAAAAAATTTAAAATCTTAATTTGTCATATGGTGTTATTTTATTGAATCATTTAAATTTATTTAACAGTTTAACATGAAATTATTCCTTTGTATATAAAAATTCATATTTTAACAATTTATTTCATATTCATACAGTGCCCTCCACTATTATTGGCACCCCTGTTTAAGATGTGGTCGTGGACTTCTAAAAATTCTCCTTTTTTTAAAACAACATAGAACCCAAATGCAAAAAAAGAGAAAAATCCAACCTTTCATTTAAGTACATAACTTTGTGGTAAAAAAAATCATACATTTAGAAAAAAAAAAAAACTTGAAATCATGTGTCCCACAATTATTGGCACCCCTAACAATTCCTCTGAAAAAATTAATTTTTTTTTTTTTATATATTTTTCTGTAGTTGCTAAGGTTGGTCAGGGTATCTAGGAACCTTAATTAGTAATTCATGATTTCCTGTTTCCCTGAGGTATAAATATGACGTGACACAGAGGCCTAATTCTCTTACCCATTTGTCAACATGGCAAAGACAAGAGAACACACCATTCAAGTAAGGCAGATGTGTGTCGACCTTCATAAGTCAGGCAATGGCTACAAGAAAATAGCCACTCGCCTTAACTTGCCGGTATCTACAGTCAGAGAATCATTAAGAAGTTTAAAACAACTGGAACAGTGACAAACAAGGCTGGAAGAGGTCCCAAGTTTATCTTGCCACAACGCACAGTGAGGAGGATGTAAGAGAAGTAAAAAAATTTCCCAAGCTCACCGTCACAGAATTGCATCAAAGAGTGGCATCTTGGGGTCACAGAGTCTCCAAAACAACCATCAGACGCTCTCTACATGCCAACAAGCTGTTTGGGAGCATGCAAGGAAAAAGCCTTTTCTCACTAACACTCACAAACATAAACGTCTGGAGTTTGCTAAGCGGTACTGGGACTTCAACTGGGATCGTGTGCTTTGGTCAGATGAGACTAAGATTGAGCTTTTTGGCAACAAACACTCTAAGTGGGTCTGGCGTAAAACAAAAGATGAGTATGCCGAAAAGCACCTCATGCCCACCGTGAAGTATGGTGGAGGATCTGTGATGCTGTGGCCTGTTTCTCTTCCAAAGGCCCTGGGAACCTTGTTAGGGTGCATGGCATTATGAACGCTTTGAAGTACCAGGATATTTTAAATAAAAACCTGATGGCCTCTGCCAGAAAGCTGAAGATGGGTCGTCATTGGGTCTTTCAGCAGGATAATGATCCAAAACATGTGGCAAAATCTACACAAAAGTGGTTCAGCAATCACAAACTCAAGGTCCTCCCATGGCCATCTCAGTCCCTAGACCTCAACCCAATCGCAATCTGTGCTTCCAAAAGACGAATGCCATGATCTTTGACGATGAGATCTTTTTTCAAGGCCTGGAACAATGAAATGGTGTCTCCCGTGTGAGGGTCAGTGTAGCCAGTGACAGCCTTCTCTGCAGAAAGTAGCTTGTTTTTCAGCTCGAGCCCCACGACTCCTTGATCCACAGCCTCCTCCACAGAGAGTTTTCGTTCCTCAGTGGATCAATTATGAAGCCAGTAGCAGCCTGAGCCTCTAATAAAACCAGTGACGTTCCGGGTGTTAACAGGCCTTTGGATTTGGCTTCATAGATGCTCATAGTCTGTTTGGCGGACTGCACAAACACTCCTGCAATGCAGTCGGTTCCCTGCAGGTACTTGCGTACGGAGTCCATGTTGCTTACTTGATCTGCCGTGACTTTACCAGTGCTAAGGTCTTCAAATAATGTCTTGTCAATGATTTGAGATTCAAACAAGTTCCGAGCTGAAACTTGCTTTTTGATTCCTTTAAAATTAGTCAAAGCCATTTTTCTTTTGCCCTTTTCTTGAAGGGACATTTTGCCGATCTTTTGTTGACCTGTAAACGCATAAAAATTATTTAACATTTGAGCTGCCAAAAAATAAATTACCATCAATTATTACATTTCTTTCAATACAGTTTCTCAACTTTATGCCCATTTTGTCAATGTTCTTTAATCCTAGATCATATGGATGCTATTTTAATTTCAATATGACCAAGAAGTGGACTTTACCCAAAATAAAGTCCACTTCTTGTTCATTTATTTTGATCCAGATTATTTGGAATTAATAATTAATTATTTATCAATTATTAATGAATGTTTTTGAATTGATTTAGAATTTTAATAATTAAATGTATTAATTTTATTATTATTATTATTATTATTATTATTATTATTATTATTATTATACATATTAAATGTATTATAGAAATAATAATAATAATCATCATCATCATCATAATAACAATATTATAATTATAACAATTAAAATAAGTTTAAAATAAGCATTTATTCTTTAAAAACCCAAGGCATTTATGCAACCCTTCACTCTTTTAAATGCCAATATTCTTTTGTCACATTTGAATAATTAATTGTGTTAATTTATGAATTTTTGTTGGCTAACTGTCTATAACTTAAATTTTCTTTAATTAATGCTAATATACAATTACTGTTTTTCCACAAACATTCATTTCACAAACATGGCTCTTAGACCCTGAATTAATATACTAGCATAATGATTTTTTACTTGTAACTTGCTCTGAATACCTTAGATAATTCATGCAAATTATATGATTTAAAGTCATTCAAGTGAAGGTTAAGATTAGTTTGTCTTTATATACATAAACCTGCACCCACTCAGGTGCATAAGTAAACAATGAAAAGTTATCAATTACAAAACTAATGACAAATAAGTCTGGTTGTGTCCAGTTTAATAAATTAGCTCTATTGTCTTGAAATAGGCTATTATTTAGTAGAGATTTTGGCTTATATTCAAGTAGACAGGGTTCAGATTGGAATTGTATGCAGAGACAGCTCTGAGTTCTAATCAGCTGTTCTTAAATTATGAGCATGTTTCAATTTAGTCTTTTGACCAAAATATGACCTTCTTCATATTTTCCTCTGCCTTTTCTGAACTTTTTTTTCCACCAAGAGAACACTGAATCATTTTTATTGCACCATGGCTTTAGAGATTTGTTGTATGTGAAATTCCCAGGAGATCAGCAATTTCTGGAGTACTTAATCTAGCCCATCTGGTACCACCATCCATGCCATTAACTATAATGCTTTATGTGATTTTAATGCCTGAAGCTCTTGAACTGTATTTGCATTTTTAGCATTGTTCTGCTGGCACACAATGGTTGATTAGATAACTGAATAGATATGTAGGTGTCCATGTATTTCTAGTGAATTAGATAGCAAGTGTACATGTACTGTGTATGTAATACTTATTAGATATTATTTTATACAACTATATTATTGGCATATGTTTTCAATACAGAATAATTCCATTCAATTCATTAGTTAAAATATATAGGATTTACATGTCATTGGCTACTTCAGGGTAAGATGGCTTAACATTTCAACCATAGGAGTTGTATAATCACAGTATGTGTTGCAACTTGCTATTTTCTCACTTAGAAATTACATGGTGACATTTCTTGCATACCCTTGCACAGAAATACAAAGTTGGCAGGCGATTGTAGTGAACTGCATTGCATTATTGTTATTTATTGCAAACATCCAAATATTTCACACTGCTTTAATGACATGAACCTGACATAATCTAGCAACTCGATTCTGTCAATGTGAAAGTTTACAGCATTTTCCATATACTAATTTAAAATATTATACACTTAATTTTGGGTGGCAAAATGAGTGCACATATGAACAGTATGAAAGTATTGGGACACCTGACTTTTCCAACCAAATGTTGTTCTTTCCAATACACTTGTATAGGACGTCTTCCATTCCATTCATTCAATTCCATTTCCCTTTATGTGAACTAGGAGATCAAACCTGTTCCAGCAATGCCCCTATCCACAAAGCCAGCTCCATCAAGATTTGCTTGATATGGTTTGGAGTGGAGAATCTTTAGTGGTCTGCTACTGAGAATAGACCTCAACCCCATTGATCACCTTTGGGGTGACCTGGAACACTGACTGCACCCCTGGCTTCCTCACCTCATATATAAGTACCAAAGAAGAAAAAAAAAAAACAGTCTTCTTGATATTTTGTTGTGTAGCTAACTAGCTATTTTATAATTCAGCCAGAACAAGATCCAATAGGTTTTCCCAGTGTTATGCTTTGCTGAAATCGTTGTTTGCACTAATTATCATTGCCATGTTACAATGCACGCAAAAAAAAATTTATCCAAATCCTAAAAAAAGTATTCTCTCATCAAAAAGCTAGAATCTTTAAATAATTTCTAGCAGAACTGGTCTTCTAACACAGAATGAAATCCTTGTAACCACAGGTTTCAGTGTGCTAGCTTAGCAATAACAACATTCTTCCTGATGATGTAAAAATGTTTCTCATCACCTAAGTTGAATGGGGACGGAAATGACCAATTCAATCATAGTTTGTTTAGATTTATTTTGCATGTGCATATTCCATATTACCAAATATAACCAAATGATAATGTTAAAACATAGAGCATAGAGGCTGAACTAAGGTAATTTAGATAAACTTTAATTTAATAAAAACCTGTTACCAAAAATAAAATCAACTTGTGAGACATCAATAGACAGTTAATGTGTTACAAAATCATGGTAAATTATTTCTCTTCACTTCATTAACAAATACCTTTCAAAATGATTTGAACAGTGCCTGCAATCCATTTCATTTCTCTGTATCTTTTTTTTTTTTATCATGGACTGTATGCCATGTTGGTATTACCTCTTTATTGCAGGGAGTAACTGTACAATCCTATCAACATGATGACACAAACACTGACAGTTATTGTTAATCATTTACACAACTTACAACTTTAACTAATTCATTGACACCTCTCTGTTCAACTCAGTATAAGTTTGGTACTTAACAGTATTAATAGTTGTAATTAAAATATGTACAGTGTTCAATATTAACTCTACCTCAGTTTGTGTTTGATAGATGATTCAGGTTTATCAGGAACAGAAACAGAAATGTTTTTCTGGCAAAGCCTAGACGAGGTGGATACACGCTGGCAATAGCAGGATCAGAGCAATAGTTTTAGTATTTCCCGTGAGAATTTATCTACATGAAGAAGACTCACCCCAAAAACACGCCTTGGTTTGAAAAACACCGTGAAAGAATGTCTTTCCTGCTTGGACATGAGCTAATGTTACAAGTGGTTACAATGCAGGACGTTATTTATTTATTTATTTGTTGTTGGTTTTTTTTGGAGGGTTAAGGTAAATTGGACGTTGGTCTCTTTAAAATTTGATGAGGTCATTCTTTTTGAACAGCTAATACAGAAAATATCCACAGCTTTGTTTATAATCAGTTAAAATGTTTTTTTAATTTAATTGGGTTAATGTCAATGGTTGTTTTCTATTATTGAAAATGCAAAGTCAGTCTGTGAGAAGGAGTCTTCCAGTGTTCTCTGACACAGCATATTTTGGAGAAGACAGAGGGCTTTTCATATACAGGGTTCTTGGGAATGACAATGTTTTTGGCTTACTAACTTAAAGAAAAGAAAAATTATAAGCCATTTATTAGACTCTCACTGAGATCTACCTATTAAACATTTGTTTTGGAGTTCAATGCATTAAACTCCGTCAAGTGAAAATTTTAAATCTAAGTCCCAATTTGCAACACAATGACAAGACTTTTAACCCTTTTTGTTACTTGACAAGTATTCTAACCAGGACCGTCTCACAGGCGACATGGGCAGTTTAGGGCGCAAATGACTGGCGGACTCTGCACCAGATTTTTTTTGCTGGTGAAAAGTGCGCCCTCCTGTGACCACCCTGCGCCTTAACACGATTTTAGTGCTGATCAAATTGACATCAACGGACGATTATAAGATTTGATAAATATGTCAGACTTAGATTAAACTTTCTGCATCATGACGTGATTATAAAACATCACCATAAAGCATTAATTCTGCATAGCGGACACACAGTTACCATACATATTAGTTTAGCCATTTATGTGCACTTTAACAATCCTTTCTAAAAAAAAAAAATTGTGAAAAAAGACAATCTGGTATAGGGCACCAGGGCCAGCCCTGCTTGTAATCAGGTGCTGGTGTGTCCTCTTATCTCTGTGTAGGTGAGAGTTATTTTTCCCTTTCACAAGAGAATGCAGTCTTACATCTGGTCTTACCAGCTCCTTTGCAATGTTGAGGGATGGAGGATAATTATCCACAGACCATGCAAAACCGCACCCTTCTCTTCTTATTCGTAAGTATTTCAGTAACATGTCTCCACAAATCACTGACTGTGGAAATAAATATATTTTTATTAATTATGTTCGGAGGTGCCAATACTAACAAAAAAAAAACAACAACGCTATTTTCCAAGAAAAGAAGTTGATGCGATGATTGTTGATATGTCTTTTCTTTGTCAAGTTTCACCAGTGTTAGTTTTTTAATTTAAAAACATTTATCTATAAAATTACATGCAGTCCATCTGAAAAATATGGAATGGCAAGACCTGTTCTCTTTACTTTTACTTTACACTAAAGCAGGGATCTCCAACCTTTTGTTTTGCAAATACTCTTGGGGGAGTGTAGTTGAGAGAGAGGATGGGGGTTTTGTTTATACACACAGAAGCACATAAGTTGCTCATACAGAAAGTTCTTGTTTTCTGTGATGTAAACTTGTGGTAACAGGAGCCTTTTCCCAAATCCTTCTTGCCCCCCAACATATATGTACTGTATACATGTGTAATCTTTATTAACATTGTCAGGCATACATCATCTGCACAGCAACCTGAAAAAATTGTTCTAATGAGTTTTATTTAAAATGGTATGTACAGTGGAATCCGCTTATCTCGCCCTCAGTTACCTCGACAACCTATTAAGTCGACGTTTTTGAAGTGGAAGCGCTAAATTCTCGCTTTTTCTTAGATTTTTTTATCGGTTATGTCGAGCACAAGGGGGGGGGAAATTTGCCATTTAACGTCGGTTATCTCGGTGCAGCCGCAGAATAACTCGCGGAAGTGGCAGAAAAATCAAGAATTACAGATGCTACAGGTGTTTGTATTGTATACTGGTGAATCTCTGCTGTTAGTTAGTGCACATATGCCTTTTGTTGTTACATGTTATGCGATGAACGGGAGGAGAAAGCCGCGCTTGGTAGGAACGTGGGATGACCAGCAAAATCATAGAATGAACACCGGCAGGATCGGGGGGGGGGGGGGGGGGGGGGGGGATCCGCGATGCGCTTTGGGAAGAAAAGCGCAGCCGTTGAGAGAGTGCCGGTGGGAAGACACGTACCGGGATATACGCATGAGCGATAACAACGACCGCCGTGAAACAACATATACCAACAATAACGGACAGTGAGAGTGTGGAAGTTTAAATAGGAGCTGGTGATGATGATAAACGAGCACCATATGTGCGCGATTGAAGCGGAGCTTCAGAGAAAGCGGCCGAGAAAGCACCTGACACGCTGAAGGGGCCGAAGGGGGCGTGGCAGGTGGATTCCTGACAGATAAACATGTACTGTATGTATTTTTATAGCATGCCTTCATCAAACAATCGCGGCAACGCTGTTGTGTAAAAAACCCTTCAAAAACACGTGCATGCACATTCTCATTTAATAACACACATCATGTACATAAAGAAATTTCAAGCACGTTAATATACTGCTGCCATTTTGATTTTCGTTTATCTCGATCATTGGTTACCTCGATGCTTTTTTGGCGACCCCCTAGGACATCGACATAACCGGGTTCCACTGTATTTTAAATGGTTTGTCTGTAATCTACCAGCAAATCTGATGCCAACTGCTCCCAGCCAACATGTCCATGTGGGCCCCACATGGGTTTTATCTGGGTTTGATGGGCTGTATGTGCCCAGCTTAGTCAGGGTTGTGGGCCCCAGTTAGGCTGCCCATTTTGTTTATTCGAGGGCCCTGTAAGGGCCACATTTGGGCTATATTTAGCTATATTATTCAATTGATGATAAATTCAATTGATATGTTTTTTGCGTGTTTTATATGATCGAAACAAAATTGTATATTTTAACAATAACATTCTGATTCTGAAGAAAATGGTCATCACTCGCTACACAGGAGCACCTGACCTGACCTGGAGAACCTGACCTGGATGACCTGACCTGGAGAACCTGACCTCTGTCACGGTAAGAAATTTTCTTTTGTCTTAAATTAATCACATTTTACTGTTGTTTTTATTAGTGTATACTTTTGAAAGATTTGTGGTAATTAAAGTTACAGGCACGATATAGGGAAGGTAAGTGTGGAGAGTGAACTGGTTTACCTCAGAGATAAACACCTGTGGAAAACTGAACATTCTTAATGATTGGCAAATAACTAGGAAGTTGTCTACTAAAATGTGAAATAACGACTTTCAAACCATTTTCACCCGTGTTTTCTCCATATAGTGTCCTCATGATAACAGGGGTGAAACAGTAAAAGCACTGTGGAGTCTCTTTCTCTTTCACTACCTTTATAACATGTGTATATACAATACACAGAGAAAAGCTCTGAGGAGATTGTGACAAAACTTAACATTATTTTAATGTGATTTAGGTGAAATAGGTAGAGTGATTAAAAACGTTCATATTTATATTATTTCTGAACATTAATAAAAATTTAATACGTTATGATTACGTTAAAGATAATGTAATTTTGCGCCATTCATAAAGTCAGTCAGACGCAATCTCCCCCCCCCAAGCTCTCGGCTCCGAGGCTTCACGCATGCGCAGATGTGTTTGACTTGAAGCTGCAGTGCAGACAAACAAATTCGAGAAGACAACTCCGAATTCTTCCGAATCACTTTCACGGTATTTTTATGTCAATCACGCTTCGGTTTGTGCAGTCAAATCCAACACTTGCTGTGTTAGCTCCACTAAGGCTTTTTAAAGACAAAACATTGTTATAAGTAACTTAACTAATGTTACCAGTAGTCAGTTCCAAATTCACGGTCCAAAGTGAACCAGTATGAATTTAATAATCGATCTGTGTTCAAGCCCCCACTAAATTATTCAACACATTAATCACAACAAAGCCTGAATTCACCATATTGATGCATTTAACTTTTGCCATGGTATTGTGTAATTTTAAAATCATTTACTCAGATCAGTTAACAATTTGGGCAAATGGTGGATTAGACGGGTGCTTACTTGTGATTTTTTGTCTTTATTTATATTTTTTGACTAACCCAGCCATTAGGGAGGCACAAGCCAGTGCATTCTTAGTGCCGGTCCCAAGCCGGGTAAATGGGAGGGTTGCGTTAGGAAGGGCATCCAGCGTAAAACATGCGCCAAATCAAATATGCGGATCACAAATGAGAATTTATACCGGATCGGTCCGAGGCCCGGGTTAACAACGACCGCCACAGGTATCGTTAGCCGACAGGATACCGGTGGAAATTGGGCTACTGTTGGCCGAAGGAGGAAAAGGAGAGGAGGAAGACGTCTACAGAGACGGCAGGAAAAGGAGCAGTGGAGGAGAGTAGAGGTTAGGGTTGGTACTTTAAATGTTGGTGCTATGACGGGTAAAGGGAGAGAAGTAGCTGATATGATGGAGAGGAGAAAGGTTGCTGTGTGTTCAGGAGACCAAGTGGAAAGGGAGTAAGGCCAGGAACATTGGAGGTGGATTTAAACTGTTTTATCATGGTGTGGATGGAAAGAGAAATGGTGTAGGGTGATTCTGAAGGAAGAGTACAGTAAGAGTGTAGTGGAGGTGAAGAGAGTTTCTGATAGAGTGATGATCGTGAAGGTGGAAGTTGAAGGGATGATGATAAATGTCATCAGTGCCTATGCTCCACAGTTGGCTGTGAGATGGAGGAGAAGGAAAGATTCTGGAGTGAATTAGATGAAGTGGTAAGATGGTGTACCTAGGAAAGAACGGTTGGTGATTGGGCAGACTTTAATGGCATGTAGGTGAAGGGAACAGAGGTGACGAGGAGGTGATGGGTAGGTATGGTTTTAAGGAGAGGAATGTGGAAGGGCAGATGGTGGTAGATTTTGCTAAAAGGATGGAAATGGCAGTGGTGAACACTTATTTTAAGAAGAAGGAGGATCATAGGGTGACGTATAAGAGTGGAGGAAGGTGCACACAGTGGACTATGTGCTATGCAGGAGATGCAACCTAAAGGAGATTGGCGCTGTAGGTGTTGGCAGGGACGTGTAGCTAGACAGCATCGGATGGTGGTCTGTAGGATGGTTTTGGAGGCGAAGAAGAAGAGGAGGAGAGCGAGGACTGAAAGAAGAATAAGATGGTGGAAACTGAAGGAGGAAGAGTGTAGTGTGAGGTTCAGGGAAGAGGTCAGAGAGAGGCTCAGTGGTGTTAAGGAAGGTGTTGGATGATTGGGCAACTACTGCAGGAGTGATGAGGGAGGCAGCTAGAAAAGTACTTGGTGTGACATCTGAAATAGAAAGGAAGACAAGGAACGTGGTGTGGAATGAGGAAGTGCAGGAGAGCATAAGGAGAAAGAGGTTGGCAAACAGAAGTGGATAGACAGAGTGATGAGAAAAGTAGGCAGGAGTACAAGGAGATGCGGCAGCAGTTAAGAGGGATGTGGCGAAAGCCAAGGAAAAGGCATATGAGGAGCTGTATGAGAGGTTGGACACTAAAAGGAAGAAAAGGATTGTACGATTGGCCAGGAGAGGGACCGAGCTGAAAAGGATGTACTGCAAGTTAGAGCAGTAAAGGATGGAGAGGGAAATGTGTTGACTAGTGAGAGAGAGTGTGTTGAGAAGGTGGAGGAGTATTTTGAGCAGCTGATGAATGAGGAAAATCAGAGAGAGAGAAGGTTGGATGATGTGGAGTTGTGAAGCAGGATGTAGATAGGATTAGGAAGGAGGAAGAAAGCGCAGCGATTAAGAGGATGAAGAGTGGAAAGTCGGTTGGACCAGATGACGTACCGGTAGAAGCGTGGAGATGTTTAGGAGAAGATGGCAGTGGAGTTTTTGACCAGATTGTTTAACAGGATTTTGGAAGGTGAGAAGATGCCTGAGGAATGGAGAAGAAGTGTGCTGGTACTGATCTTAAGCATAAAGGAGATGTGCAGACCTGCAGTAACTACAGGGGTATTAAGTTGATCAGTCACACCATGAAGTTATGGAAAGAGTAGTGGAAGCCAGGCTGAGAGAAGAGGTGACCATCTGTGAGCAACAGTATGGTTTCATGCCGAGGAAGAGCACCACAGATGCCTTATTTGCTTTGAGAATGTTGATGGAGAAGTATAGAGAAGGACAGAAGGAATTGCATTGTGTATTTGTGGATTTGAGAAGGCGTACAACAGGGTGCCAAGAGAGGAGTTGTGTATTGTATGAGGAAGTCAGGTGTGTCAGAGAAGTATGTGAGGGTGGTGCAGGACAATGTATGAGGACAGTGTGACGGCAGTGAAGTGTGCAGTAGGTACGACAGACTGGTTTAGAGTGAAGTTAGGACTGCATCAAGGATCGGCCCTGAGCCCTTTCCTGTTTGCAGTGGTGATGGACAGGTTGACGGACGAGGTCAGACAGGAGTCTCCCTGGACTATGATGTTTGCGGATGATATTGTGTTGTTGTGAGAGTAGGAGCAGGTTGAGAAGAGCCTGGAGAGGTGGAGATATGCGCTGGAGAGAAGGGGAATGAAACTCAGTAGGAGTAAGACAGAATACATGTGTGTGAATGAGAGGGAGGGCAGTGGAGTGGTGCGGTGCAGGGAGAAGAGCTTCAGAAGGTGGAGGAATTCAGGTACCTGGGTCAACAGTGCAAAGTAATGGAGAGTGTGTTAGAGAAGTGAAGAAAAGAGTGCAGGCAGGGTGGAGTGGTGGAGAAGAGTGACAGGAGTGATTGTGATAGTAGGGTATCTGCAAAATTGAAAGGAAAGTTTATAGGACTGTGGTGAGACCTGCGATGTTGTATGTTTAGAGACAGTGGCATTGAGTAAAAGACAGGAGGTGGAGCTGGCAGCAGAGCTGAAGATGTTGAGGTTTTGTTGGGAGTGACGAGATGGATAAGATTAGAAATGAGTTTATTAAAGGGACAGCGCATTGTAGGATGTTTTGGTGACAAGGTGAAGGAGGCGAGATTGAGATGGTTTGGACATGTGCAGAGGAGGACATGAATTATATTGGTAGTAGAATGCTGAGAATGGAGCCCAGGTAGAGGAAAGAGGAAGGCCAAGAAGGAGTTCATGGATGTGGGGAGGGAAGACATGCTGGTAGTTGGTGTAAAAGAGGCAGATGTAGAGGACATTGTGTATGGAGACG
>JBCEWE010000754.1:0-2500 GCA_039877035.1 Silurus lanzhouensis
AACACACTGAGACACTCGTCTCACCATCTTACATCAGGAACACACTGAGACACTCGTATCACATCAGGAACACACTGAGACACTCGTCTCACATCAGGAACACACTGAGACACTCGTCTCACATCAGGAACACACTGAGACACTCGTCTCACATCAGGAACACACTGAGACACTTGTCTCATCGTCTCACATCAGCAACACACAGACACTTGTCTCACATCAGGAACACACTGAGACACTCATCTCACCATCTTACATCAGGAACACACTGAGACACTCGTATCACATCAGGAACACACTGAGACACTCGTCTCAATGTCTCACATCAGCAACACACAGACACTTGTCTCACATCAGGAACACACTGAGACACTTTTCTCACATCAGGAACACACTGAGACACTTTTCTCACATCAGGAACACACTGAGACACTCGTCTCACATCAGGAACACACTGAGACACTCGTCTCAACGTCTCACATCAGCAACACACAGACACTTGTCTCACATCAGGAACACACTGAGACACTTGTCTGACATCAGGAACACACTGAGACACTTGTCTCACCATCTTACATCAGGAACACACTGAGACACTTGTCTCACATCAGGAACTCATATTTATTTGTTTGGGAAAAAAAAGTGTTAAAAATTATATCCATTGGCATGAAACTGTGTGTGTGTGTGTGTGTGTGTGTGTGTGTGTGTGTATGTGTGTGTGTGTGTGTGTGTGTGTGTGTGTGTAAGTAGGAGCACAGTCTTTCAAAATGTTAAAGACTGAGAAGAAACACCATTGTGCTGTGTGTAGGAAGATCTTAGACAGTGATGGAGCTTGTTATGGAGGTAAGACCCACCCACACCCACCCCCCACCCACACACAAACACACACACACACACACACACACACACACACACACACACACACACACACACACGCACGCACATGTGCGAGAAAACAAAAAAGTGTTAAATAACCCAGAATACATTTTATATTTTAGATATTTTGCTTTATCACAGTTTTGCACTCTTGCTTTTCTCTCAGTCTCATGAGGTCGTCACCTGAAATAATTTTCCAACAATCTTGATGAGTTCCCAGAAGTGCTGAGTGCTTGTTAACTGCTTTTCCTTCACTCTGCTGTGGGTAACTTACCCAAACGTTCTAAGCTGGATTTAGATGGGGTGATTGTGGAGGTGATATGATGCAGCACTCCATTACAGAATCTAGAGGTGTGCTTGGGATTATTGTCCTGCTTGAAAACGAATGATGCTCCCAACCAGAAACCAGAAGGAACAGCTGCATGTTGCTGCAAAAGTGTTGTGGAAGCCATGCTGGTTAAGTGTGTCCTCAATTGTCACAGTGTCACCAGTAAAGCACCTCCTCACCATCACACCTCCTCCTTCTCCATGCTTCACAGTGGGAATCACTCATTCAGGAATCATGCATCGATGCTTAGAACGAAAAAAAATCCCAAATTTGGACTCATCAGACATGTCCATACCTTGTGTTTCTTAGCCCAAACAGGTCTCTTCTGCTTATTGTTCTTCTAAAGTAATGGTTTCTTTACTGCAGTCTTCTCTGTACAGTGGATGTTGAAATGTCTGCCACTTGAGAAGCATTTATGTAAATCGTCGGTTTGTGAGACTGGTAATTCGAATAAACTTATTCTCTGCAGCAGAGGTAGCTCTTGGTCTTCCTTTCCTGTGATGGTGCTCATGAGAACTTGTTTCATCACAGCGCTTGATGGTTTTGGAGACTGCACTTGGAGATTAATTTAAAGTTCTTCAGATGAGACTGAGCTTCTTAAAATAATGATGGATCTTATGTCTAGTGTTTCTTGCCATAATATGGATTTGTACAGTAGTTGTAGTAGCACTAAAAGGGTTCTTGACTCTGTACTCACATTTTCCTCTGCTGTACAGCACATTTGGAAGGTCAGAAGAATCACAAATGAGCTCTTGATAAAACACACCTGAAACCCATTCCAGGTGAAGACCTCGTGAATCTAATGAGAGAATGTTGTAAGTTTGCCAAACTGCATCAAAGCTACATGGAGCCACTTTGGACAATCTTGGAAATAAAACATATTTTGGGTTCTTCAACACGTTTTTGTTTACTACAGAATTCCAGACATGAATTCTTCAGTGTTAATGTGGAAAGATGAAAATAACAATATTATAAAAAGAAAATTCTAAAGTAGGAGCTGTGTACAAACTACTTACTGGTTCTGTATACACACACACACACACACACACACACACACACACACACACACACACACACACACACACACACAATAAAGACAAGTTTTTTTTCTCTTACAGATTGCACAAGAGAAATTAACAGTAACAGTGAAATTAAGGTATGTCTTAACCCCCCCCCCCCCCCCCCAAACACACACACACACACACACACACACACACACACACACACACACACACACAAACACACACACACAATTACACTTTTACACACTCACAAATTACAGTCCCATACACACTC
>JBCEWE010000754.1:7500-32500 GCA_039877035.1 Silurus lanzhouensis
AGTGTATGGATTGAAATAAAGTTTGGATTTAGGAATCTTTGTGCTTTTTTTTTTTTACCTTTCACAGCAGCAACCTGCAAATTATTCAGAACATCACACACTTGATCCGTTTGTCGTTCCTGTTCTCTATTATGTTATAGCAGCTATAAACATCCAAACACTGTTCCTTCACCAGACCTTCTCTTCAATTCAATGTTAAAGCTTTCCCTCTGACACTGGAAACTCCTTTCTTAAATGTTCAAAAAACGATGTCAATGCTGTCGTTACTATAGAAACGTGTCAGGATGCTGTTATCCTGCTCTCTTTCATCTGCCACTCACTTTCTGCTTCCTCTCTAGGAGAAGAATTCACTAACATTTTTCCCCAGGGCTTTAAAAGTCTTTTAGTGCACCCTCTGTGTGTGTGTGTGTGTGTGTGTGTGTGTGTGTGTGTGTGTGTGTGTGTGTGTGTGTGTGTGTGTGTGTGTGTGTGTGTGTGTGTGTAAGTGAGTGTGTGTGTGTGTGTGTGTGTGTGTGTGTGTGTGTGTGTGTGTGTGTGTGTGTGTGGTGTGTGTGTGTGTGTGTGTGTGTGTGTGGTGTGTGTGTGTGTGTGTGTGTGTGTGTGTAAGTGAGTGTGTGTGTGTGTGTGTATGTGTGTGTGTGTGTGTGTGTGTGTGTGTTGTTGTACATGTGTGTGTTTGTGTGTTTATCTAGCAGTTTATGAGCTATGCGAAGGTTATGTGTATTCAGAGTCGGGTTATGAACAAGTGGATTTTTGTTTAAATGGAAGCGTCTGAGACAGTGTTCACCTTTAATCCTAAAAAGATCAGGGATAGAAAAGTGAGATGTTCCAGGATGTTAGTGTAGATGTGGAGGTGAAGAAGGTCCCGAGGTGAAGCTGAGAGCATTATAACGGTGTAAGGTCTCACACCTCGCCGTGGATCATCACCTTATACCATGATCACTTCCATCATTGAGGAGTTCAAGCTGTTCTTGATATTTGCAGACCAAAACTGAATGGATCGAAACGACGCTTCATTTTCATTACGCACTTTAAAAACAACACGTTGCATCTACAATTCTGCTGCTCTGAATCACACACACAGATAAAGTAGTACCAGAACATCTGTGCAGCGTTTCTACTAATAATGAAGCTGTTGCCATGAACTCCTGGTTCTGTACATTTTCTTCTCCAGTGCATCTCCAAATTTAACTTTATTATTATTTTTTATTAAAATCACCATATTTACTATAGAAGTTCCACCACACTCAAAACTCCTCCATGGAGCTCAGTGAGGTCATCAGGAAACGTGTACAATTGCTGTGGATGGAACCAGAAATGGATCTAAATGCTGCTATAGTTTCAGGGGATTCATTCAGAACTGTTTACTCCGGTATCATGGTGTTTGAGTTCCTCATGTGGTAGCTTCTCAGGTGGTTCTCAATGTTCAGTAACATCTAAATGTCTCTAAAAGATCTTGATTGATGTCTCAGATCTTCACCGCGTCTCGTTCTTTATGAATGCTTGGAACTTTATTAAATTTTTAACAGCCTCAGAAACCCTGCATGAAGTCATGTTTAATGTATGAAATCTATTTTTCTTCTCCTCTTCTCTCTTGTAGCCATCTGAAAGTCGAAGCAACGCTCCTCCCAGGTATGAAAACGCATGACAGTGTAATTATGCTTGAATATTTGTGTTTTGTTGACAATAAATGAACGCAGTCGTTCTTTTTACCGTAAAGGAGTGACAGTGTGGAGCACGTGATGGAGAACGTCATGGAGAGCCGTTACGATTTTGACCTGATCTACATCACCGAGAGGATCATCTCCGTCTTTTTCCTACCTGACCTGGATAAACAGCGCTATCGCAGGCACCTGAAAGAAGTGGCGGCCATGTTGAAATCTAAACATCAGGAGAAGTTTCTGGTTGGTCATTCATATCATCATCATCATCATTAACTGGAAATCTGCATCACGTGAATGTTTGATTGGTGAGTTTAAAATCATCCTTTTTTCTTCCAGGTCATAAATCTGTCTGAGAAACGGCACGACATCTGCAGATTCAACCCCAAGGTATGATTTATGGAGGACATCTGAACGCTCTAGAATATCAGTCCAAATCTCCAGAACACATGGCATTCCTGCAGCGCTGCAGCTCTGTCCTTGGCTCAGATTAGAAGCAATGAAGCAAGTATTTGACTGACTTCCTGCATTTGAATGAATTCGGTGTGGTTTTCATATGAGACCCTGAAACATTCTTTAGGCAGGTGAAAACATAGCAATTACCCTCGGCTCTGAAAGCACCTGAGCAGGATGAGAACTTGATTAGACTCTAAAGCAGGGGTCCTCAAACTTTTTTCTGTACGGGCCACATCATTTTCCCTTTCTTTAATTGGGGTCCGGTCGGTGTGAAACAAAATATGACAGACTACTAATGTTATTGTGGAGATTTTATTATGATTTTGAATGTATTTATTTGACCTCCTAAAGCTAAATTAGTTAAATATTACGTTCTGCACCGTACAGACAAACGAGCATCACTTTTCCAGAGATTTATCGTCTATTTAAATTGCATTATTACTGTCGTAATTAATTTTTCATATTCATTGCTATTGAAATGAAAACATTTACTTACTTATGCATGTGCATGTGGTTTGTGGGTGAATCTAACGAACAATTAGGCTACGTTTATAACTAGAGGTCGACCGATAGTGGATTTTACCGATACCGATAAAAAAACAAAACTCTGTGTAAAATAGTACTGAAATTTATTACAAAAATAAAAAGAGTACTGAATAATGAAAATGTGGTAATTAAAATAAATATGAATATATTCATTAATAAATAGAATAATGCAATGAATACATTTTATTATTTAAATTATAAATAATAAATATAATATCGCGCTCTCCATGCAGCGCGCAGTCTCGCGTGTGATCAGCACATGGTGATCAGTGATTGGCCTCTAGAGGCCGCTCTCATAATGACAGCATAATGACTGGGAGGCGGAAAAACTATCGGGATGGATTTTTGCCGATAGCTGATAGGTTCAGCGGTCAACTATGGGTGCCTCGACCTCTGTTAATAACTATGGGACATTTCAGTTTGAAAGCCAACCTTCATTATGAAATACAGATATAATATGAGTAAAACATTTCAAATGACATTTTCTGAATATGTCTCTGGCATGGTTAAGAGGGCTGTTCCAAATGTAGGCGTGGGCTATATTCGGTCCGCGGGCCGTAGTTTGTGGACCCTTGGTCTAAATTGACTCAACATGAGGAAGTAAATCCATTTTTATATCTAAAAGTAACCTGCAAAGCAAAACCAAAGCACTCTGGACCAAATTCTCTCTCTGAGCCAATCATACCAAAGGAAATACTTGAGGAGGATGTGAATGCATCTCTCAGGGTCTGAAAGCAGATACTATGCAACTCAGTTTGTAGCTAATTGAGGACATCAGGCACTATGTGATTGCTGTATCCTCACTGACTTGAGGGGGAGAAGCTGCCAAGGTTCCATCCAAACCCATTAAACACTGCAAATATGAAAGCACTTTGAGAATAATTACCAAAACACTTACCTTCTCACTACCTTCATATCTCTCTTACTTGACCTGAACACATCCTGTACTTACCAGGTTGAGGAGTTCGGTTGGCCGGATCTCCATGCCCCACCCCTGGATAAGATATGCACCATGTGTAAGACCATGGAAGGCTGGTTGAACTCTGACCCCCGCAACGTCGTCGTGCTTCACTGCAAGGTCAGGGGTTAAAGGGGTTGTAACTGGTTTAAAGCATTCCACCTGCAGAACTGGGTAACTTTAGAGATGAACATATATTATTTATTTATTTATTTTTTTGGGGGTGGAGCTAATTTCAGGGCCATAAAACTTTATATAGAAGATCTTAATAAGAAGTTATACAACTACAACCGCTTTGGTTATTACTACAGCTTTAATAACAGCTAATAAATATTTCTCAGGGGAACCGAGGCAAGACTGGAGTAATAATAGCAGCATACATGCACTTCAGCAAGATATCAGCCGGGTATGCATTTATACACACTCAGCAATCATACAGTGGTGTAGTGTCACATACTTAACCTGCTTTGTGACCGCAGGGCGGATCACGCTCTCACCACCGTCGCCATGAGGAAGTTCTGTGAGGATAAAACCTCTTCGTCTCTACAACCGTCTCAGAACAGGTTCCTCTCCAGGCCACCATCATCATCATCATCATTATCATCATAATACTAATGATGCATTTTTTTGCTAATATTTTTCCTACATTTTGCTAAATTTGTTTATTTTCCACACAGATATATTTATTATTTTTCTGGGCTCCTGTCTGGTGCAATCAAGATAAACAGCAGATCCTTGCTCCTGCACCAGGTTCATGTTCCAGCTGTAACCAACTACGAGTCTGGAGAAGGTGCTCGCACATTATACGGTCTCAGTAATAAAAAGCATTACAGGAGCAGTGTGTAATGTTTAGCGCCCTCTCCTGCTTGAAATTGCAATTACAGAATATATTGCAATAAATATTCTATATATCGTTGAAGTGATTATTATAATTTTTATCATTTCAATTTAAATCATAACTATTTATTATTTAACCTTTTCTTTGCAGATTAAATCATTATTTTTTGTAAAAAGAACATTTCCTATATTTCCTATTTGTGTTTGATTTTTGTATTTGTTTAAAATCTGTCCATTATTTATTTTGCATTGCCTAAATAAAAATAGAATTGTTCTAATAGCATGTGTTTGCCTCCGACAGGATAATATATAAATGTCTACTGAGTCATTTCATAACATTTATTACAATAATATATCTGCATTTAAGCTTTGTGTAAAATAAGGCTGATGTTCTGAGCACAAATCGAATTTTTTGTCTCTCAGCTTATGCACCATTCCTGAAGATTTATCAGTCTATGAAGCTGGTCTACACCTCAAGGATATAGTGAGTCAAGTCTCATGGCTTATTATTGCAGATCAGTGATCATTATAGTGGCTGTGAAAAGTGTGGAAACGAGTGATGTATGGTGTTTGAGAGTCACTTGCATGTTCTTTTTGTTTCTATGCAACATGCTCAGTAATGTAACGGTGTAAAGATTTAATAAAAAAAAAAAAAAAATCTGTAAATGTCCACATGTTCCACTTTATTTTTACTGAAAAATTCTCCTTTATCTGGACAGTTCATTTCTCCAGGCATTCAGCTGTGCCTTTTGTAAAACTTTGCTAGTTCAATAGGATTTAGGTGCAGTGACTGGTCAGGTCATTCCATAATAGATATTACTCCAGACGACGGTTCAGACGTATTCGTCGCTTCGGCTCATCGTCTTCCAATGAGCCGCATTTCAGATGGAACTGCATGGTGTTGAAGTGTTGGTTTAGGATTCCTTTCACTTTCTGGAATCTTCCCTGCTCCAAAAGAACCCCAAACCATGAAACTTCCACCTCTATGTGTGACTGTGGGGGTGAGGGAGTCTGAACACATTTTCTCTCCTGTTATCCGTCCTACACAAGATCTTCTGGTATTTACACAAGATCTTCTGGTTGAGACACAAACGTACCATTTGGACTCCACAGTATTTTCTTCCACTCATTCACTGTCCAATTTTATTTTTTATTTATTTATTATTTAGTTGTATAGAAACAAAAGGAAAAATGCACTTGTCTCAAAAACCTTGAAAAACTGTATTTCTTCAAAAGACTACACTTTTTTGTGTTTGTTGCAGTGACACAGAAGACTCCAGGAACCGAATGTTGTGTGTCAAAATAGAACCGGCTCTGCTGCTGAAGGGGGACATTATGGTACGATATAAAGTACTGCTCTGCTCTGCATAACCTCATTATAGGTCAAAAAGTGAAAAAGCTGATAGTTTTATCTTCTCATCTCACTAGGTGAAGTGTTATCATCGGCGCTCAGGTGTGTGTGAGAGAGAGTGTGTGTTTAGAGTGCAGTTCCATACATGTACAGTACATGGATCACAGCTTTGGTTCGGAAAGAAAGAGCTGGACCATGCATTCACGGGTGTGTATTTACACACACACACACACACACACACACACACACACACACACACACACACACACACACACACACACACACACACACACATTGAATTTTTTTTAATGTTATTTGTGTTATATTCTTTTAGATAAACGCTATCCAGCTGATGCTACAGTACAGCTTGTGTTCTCCACTAGTTCAGAGCAGAAGAGAGGTTCTGGTTCTTTTGTTTCATCATGCACTAAATCTTTGTTTCATCATGCACTAAATCTGACAATCTTCTCAATGGTTTAACTGAAGTGTGTGTGTGTGTGTGTGTGTGTGTGTGTGTGTGTGTGTGTGTGTGTGTGTGTGTGTGTGTGTGTGTGTGTTTGTTCAGGAGAAGAGATTCAGAAGAAGAACCCTGCGGATTGTCCAGATATCAGCTGCAAAGATCCAGTTGTGCGCTGGGACTCATATGAAAACTTTAATTTTCACCATGAAGACAGTATGGAGGGTACGTTCTCACAAACAAACACAGATTCTTTGAGTTAATGGAAGGGAGTTGTCAGGGTATCTAAGATAATACATAGGAGTTTTCAGAGTATCTGAGGCAATGATGTGTAAGCTCAAAGTATCTGAAGTAATAGATGAGAGTGATCAGAGTATCTGCGGTAATGGAAGGGAGTCTTCAGAGAATCAGAGGTTGTGAAAGGGCGTGGTCAAGAGTATCTGAGGTAATAGAATGGAGTGGCCAGGGTATCAAAGGTAATAAAGAGTAGTGGTCAGAGTATCTGAGGTAATGGAAGAGAATTTTCATAGTATCTAAGGTAATAGAAGGGAGTGGCCAGGGTATCTGAGGTAATGGAAGGGAGTGGTCAATAGTATCTGATTTAATAGAAGGAAGTGGTCAGAGTATTTGAGGCAATAGAAAGGAGTCTTCAGAGTATCTGAGGTAATGGAAGGGAGTGGTCGGGGGATCTGAGGTAATGGAAGGGAGTGTTTGGGGTATCTGAGGTAATGGAAGGGGGTGGTCAGAGTATCTGAGGTAATTGAAGGGAGTGGTCAGGGTATCTGAGGTAATGGAAGGGGGTGGTCGGGGTATCTGAGGTAATGGAAGGGAGTGGTCAGAGTATGTGAGGTAATAGAAGGGAGTGGTTAGAGTATTTGAGGTAATGGTAGGGAGTGGTCAGAGTATCTGAGGTAAAATAAGGGAGTTGCCAGTGTATCTGAGGTAATGGAAGGGAGTGGTCAGAGTATCTGAGGTAATAGATTGGAGTGGTCAAAGTATCTGAGGTAATAGAATAGAGTGGCCAGGGTATCAGAGGTAATGAAGAAAAGTGTTCAGAGTATCTAAAATAATGGAAGATCATTTTTAAAGCATCTAAGGTAATAGAAGGGAGTGCCCAGGGTATCTGAGGTAATGGAAGGGAGTGGTCAAGAGTATCTGAGGTAATAGAAAGAAGTCTTCATAGTATCTGTGGTAATGGAAGGGAGTCTTTAGAGAATCTGAAGTTATGGAAGGGAGTGGCCAGGGTATCTGAGCTAACCTATCCACGTTACACTAATCATACTGCTTAGGTAAATATAATTCAATTTTACATAAATATTCATAAAGTGACCTTACGGTGTCTCTGTTCATTGTGTAGATATCTGTCACACTCGTGGCCCACTTGATGGCAGTTTGTATGCCCAGGTGAAGAAGCGCCGTGTTCCTGACTCTACATCCAACAACCCACCTGTCAATAACCCCTACACTCCCAGTCAGTTCCCCTGCCTTAGCTCTGACTCAGGTCACCATTCCACTCACTCCAAGCTTAAAGGACCACCACTTTCTTCATCTCATTATCTTCACCAAAGGGAGGACAGAGAGAGGGATGGGGAAAGGGATAAATCAAATGTGAGAGAAAAGGATCGAGAGACAGCTATATTAGATGACGGTGATTGCTCTCGTCTCTGGGTAGAGCATTCTTGCTGTGCTCGTCCTTATTCCCACCCTCATTCCTACTTGGGCCCTGATTTGTCCAAAACACCCCCTCAAAAACTCTATCCGAAACACTTCACACTGCCTTGTATTCGTGCTTCTACTCTGCCAGTGTGTGAGCCATGTGGGTCTCAGTCTGACTTTCTATGGGATAGAGGCCACTGGCAGCATCACATCTGCCCCCGGTCCTGTTACCCTTACGCCTCTCCAGAACCACACACCCATTCGCATACTCGTTCTTCCCATGCGCACACTCTTCCTGTACAAGCTCGCCTATACTGTCCAGGGGATGCATACCCTCTGTTCCATTACTCTGCTCTATCCAACAACCACACCCACATTCGACCACCTCAGTCCTCCCACCAATCCCTGCCTCCGAGTCCTTACCATGAATTACGCTTCAGCTCGACGTCACCAACTTCCTGTTCCTGCAGGGACTGCTCACACCTGCGGGAGGATCTGTCGCACTCTCTTAAAGTGAGCCAACAAGAAAATCTTCCATGGAACCGAGAGCCAGGCTTCGGATATAGGCGAGATGGGGCTGTGCACTGGTCAAGAGATGGAGATATGGAATCTCAAGATCCAGACTGCTGGCAGCACAGAGCTGTTATGCCACCCATGATGTCATCTTTTGGATATGGACATAGACAATGCCATTCAGTCTCTAAACAGGACCGTCCTGGTGTCTATAGAGCAGACCCCCAACCAGACTCTTCATCAAGTCCATATCCAAGCCCCCACAGCAGTGGATACCACAGCCCACATCTTCCCTGGCACTGTTCCACAGCACATGTAAGAGACAGTCCTGGTTATGCTTCCATGGCTCAGTCTCCAAACTCATCTCCAGTAGCTCACACCCCTTCCCCAAAAAGGACCAGTCTTACCCAACATCCTGTTCAGTGCCCCACATCTGGCAAAGAGCATAGTATCCAGTTTAACCACACAGGTATGATGTAATGCATTATTACACATTATTACACATTTTAGCACCTTCTACATTTTGCCTCATTTTTGTCCAAGTCAATTTATATGCCAGATCGTACATACTAGTCAGGTCAATTTGATTTCCCTCACAAACGTGTTAAGTGGCAGACCGCAAGTTTGTTTAGTCTCTGTTACATTTTTAAGAATATAGTGTATCTTATGGGTTTTCTTTGTGTTTTTAATGTACAGCTCAAAGAGTTTCTCTTAAAAGGAGAAATGTTAAAGTAAATTAGAGTAAATAATTAAAGTATGCTGAAATAAGAAGAGCATTTAAGAACATATCTTTAGGAAATATTAAATAATAAATGTAAAACAAACACTCACACACACTTATATAAACATTTATATTACCCGAATTGGGTCTAACAAATGTAAACAATTTAATCAATTTTTTCTATTTATTACATTTTATTTAATCAAACTAATGGATCTAATAATATCTAATAATAATAATAATAATAATAATAATAATAATAATAAACTCCATTAATAAACGATTTTGTTTTGCATTTCTTCTCCCTAATTGTAAAAACAAAGGTGCAAATCGTTTTTTTTACCGTTACACCCATACAAGTCACACAACTGTCTTAATTTCTCCTGAACTTTAAATTTTAAAGCTTTAAAACCTTAAAATTTGATTAAGTTTTTATTGCTGGTTTTAGTCTTGGAATTAAGTTTGAAATAATTTTAGAGCCAAAGTCATACACAAACCCCAAACCTGATTTATAAAACATGTATTGTTAAACCAGATCATGTGTTGTAAATATATAAATCCATCATATTTTGTAGAAGTATCAGATGAAAATTCAAAGCTGAAAAACCACAATGATGATTCTACAAAAGAAGACTGTGAGAATTATCTTTCTGAAGTCCAAAATAGGTACATACATTTTATTTTATATTCTCTCATTTGTAACATCGTTTGTGCAATGAACTGTGTCAAATAATTGTGTTCTAATAATTGTGTGAGTGGTTAAAATTGATCAAATCTCCTCTGGAATTACCAGTGTAGGCCCTCTAGTAGAGCCAGAAGAGTCAAGGAAAAGTGATGTTTCTTTCAACAGCAGTTCCTCAAACAAACCCACTGAAGAGCTGCAAAAGTCTGAAGAGGCAACAAAGGCAGAAGTCACACAGTCCACATCCACCACAACCCTTGTGAGTGAGTCTAGCCAAACCTCTGAACCAGCTGCCACAACTCTGGCAGAAGAGTCTGTCATTCCTGTCATTGAGGAGGAAAATACCTTACTGCCTACTGAGATGGAAAAGAACTCTACCTGCCCATCAGAAAGAAGCTCCTCCTGTGAACTTCCTTTATTGGGCCCAGGTTCAGAGGGACACAGCCTGACCACTCTGACAGACAGAGCTTCATCCAATGAGGATGGAAGTAATAGTGATTTGAGAGCTTCTTCGCCATTGCCTGATGGCTACATCACACCGTTGTTTCCTTTGCCATCACTTAACTACCCTCTGTTGACTGTGCCTCATCTCCCATACACCGGCTACACTGCAATTACCATTCCTTCTTACCTTCCTCAACCTCTTCTCCCTGAAAAACAGCGTGGTCGTCCTCTCCAGGACTCTCCCACAAGCTCATCCTCGATCAGATCATCCACAGCATCGTCCATCTCTTCCTTGAAGGCTCAAAACGCCTCCTTTCCGACAGCAGAGACCCAACAAAAAGTAACTCCGGAGCCAGAAAATCGTGTCAGTGCCAAGTTTGTGCAGGATACTTCCAAGTTTTGGTATAAGCCTGGAATCTCCAGGGATCAAGGTAAAGCACAACAGATTTTCCCATACTATGCCTTTTGAAGATGTTTGCAATTAAAATAGATTTGTTTTTACCTCTAGCGGTTGCTGTTTTAAAGGATAAAGAGCCTGGCTATTTCCTAATAAGGGACAGCAGCTCATTCCAGGGTGCATATGGATTAGCGCTTAAAGTTGCCACGCCCCCTGCTCATGTCAGCAACCATGGCCACACCTCTGACACACAGGAGCAGCTGGTCAGACACTTTTTGATCGAGAGTGGACCAAAAGGAGTGAAAATCAAAGGCTGTCAGAATGAAACGTACTTTGGTGAGAAAGCGTGTTGTTCTGGAGGGAGTTGCAGCTACATAATTTACACCTTGGGGTTCTAGGGAATAAATCTACAACAGTGTGCATAATACATTATATGGACAAAAGGATTCCCATTTCCCAGCCATATGTGGTTCTTTTACAAAAGAACCACATATCGCAAAGCTGAAGGCTAATGTATATGGTGTCTTTGGATGCCGTAGCATGGAATTTTCTCTTCAATTGAATTAGGAGAGCCAAACCTGTTCCAGTTGGACAATGCCCCTGCACAAAGCCAGCTCCATGAATATCTCCTACTGTAGAGCTTCAACCCTACTGAACCCCGTTGGGATGAATGTGAACACTGACTGCACCCCAGGCCTCCTCACTTCCTTACTTACATCAGTACCTGATTTACTGACACCCTTGTGTCTAAATAAGCATAAATATCCAGAAGCACACTCCAAATTCTAACGGAGCATATTCCCAGAAGGGTCGAGGGAATGATAAGAGCAAATCAGGACTAAATGTGGAATGCGATGTTAAAACAGCACATACCGATCCTGTTGCATGGTCCAGTTCTCATGGCAAAATACCGAGTGATGGGCTGGTGTGAGTAAAGAAAGTTTCCTCATTTGTTTTTATCTCTTTATTGTTGTTTCAATTGGACAATAAGATTACTATGTGCCACTTTTTGAACATCCAATTCCACATTGTCTTTATTTGCTCTTATAATAAGCTTCGTTCTTCTGGGAAAATGTTCCAATAGATTTTTTGGAGATTTGGTGGAGATTCATTCCGCTACAAGAATGTTAGTAAAGTCAGGTGCTGATGTAGGTGAGGCAAGGAGGCTTCTGGGGTGCAGTCAGTGTTCACAGCAGTTATTCATGTTCAACAGGGATGGAGCTCTATAGCAGGAGATCTTTCCCATCTTCCAACCCATGGAGAGCAGATCTTCATGGAGGTGGCTTTGTGCACAGGGGCATTGTGATGCTGGAACAGGTTTGGGTCTCCTTTTTCAAGTGAAGGGAAGATTTCTACCAAATGCATCTAAACTAACTTTTTTGTTAACGGTTGGGCAAAGAACCACATATGGGTGGAAAAGTCATCTAGTCCATCTAGTGTATCTCCTCCGTACTCATTTATTTAGCCCTTGTTTCAGGTTCTCCACATTTGTGTGATTATTGTGAAGTTTTATGAGTATGTTTTGAGCTCTACACATTATTTTGGGTGTTATTTAAATCTGTGGGATGTAAAACCAAATGAACCGGAGTAGTCCCTCAAATCAAGTCAAGTCAAGAAGCTTTTATTGCCATTTCAACCATATATATACAGTTCTGATGCAGAACACAGTGGAATGCGACAACGTTGCTCCAGAACCCTGGTGTTACATCACACAACATAGAGCTACATACAGCACAGAGCTAAAGACTAATATTAAGCTAAAGTTGTTGCAGACAGAAAAAGTGCATCATGTGCAACCTAGTGCAAACAATGCAAAACAAAAGAGTATTTGAGTATTTAAGTGCGTGTTTGAGTGATGATGAATCAGATTCTAATCGTTTTATATTGGCAGGTTCTCTGTCTGCTCTGGTTTACCAGCACTCCATCACACCTGTCTCCCTGCCCTGCAAATTACACATCCCTGACAAAGGTGCTTCACATTCACACTCATCTCACAGACCCAGAACTCCCTATAGTTATAAATCAAATGACTCGTATGGATAAATATGTGCTCAGGGTGTGTTGGTGTGTTTCAGATCTTGTAGGAGAGCTGCAGGATTTGCAGAGTGGCTCCAACACCAGCACGGCTGCAGAACTGCTCAAACAGGGAGCTGGTGAGCATCTGCCCATCCAACCACACCACTAATACATTGCCTTTTGAACATTCCTTACCATCTCATTCTGTGTGTCTCTCCCAGCATGCAATGTTCTCTATATAAACTCAGTGGACACCGAGTCTCTGACTGGCCCACAAGCCATCTCCAGAGCGGTGAAGTGCACGCTGACTCAAGAACCATGTCCTTCAGCCACCGTAGTGCACTTCAAGGTGTCTGCTCACGGTATCACTCTAACGGACAGCCAGCGCAGGTACACAAGCCCTGTCTTAAAGCACACAATTGCTTCGAAGCATCCAATCTTATTTCCTGGTTTAATCAGATGCTACGTCCAATCACAGGTTTCTTCTTTCCTTCAAGGCTAACAAAATGATGTTCTTGTTTTTCTCTCACTTTCCCCATTCAGACTGTTCTTCAGGAGACATTATCCCATCCACAGTGTGATATTCAGCTGCGTGGATCCAGAGGATCGGAGGTAAATGAGAATTAACATTATTATAACATTTCAAAAGGATACAGGCAATTTTGGATTTGGTGGATTTGGTGGAGATTTCTAGAGATTCATTCAGCTGCAAGGGTGTTAGTAAAGCCAGGTACTGATGTAGGTGAGATGAGGAGGCCTCATTCATGTTCAATAGGGTTAGAGCTCTATAGCAGGAGATCTTTCACATCATCCAACCTTTAAAAAGCAGATCTTCATGGAGCAGGCTTTGTGCACAGGGACATTATCATGCTGGAACAGATTTGGGTCTTACATTTCAAATGAAGGGAAAAATGTCATGCTCTTGTATCCAAAGACGTCCTACACAATTGTGTGCCTCCAACTTTGTGCTTACAGTTTGGGGAAGAAGCACATATGGATGAGCCAGGTGTCCCAATACTTTTAGTCCAGAGAATAGATAGATAGATAGATAGATAGATAGATAGATAGATAGATAGATAGATAGATAGATAGATAGATAGATAGATAGATAGATAGATGTATACGTGTGTGTGTGTGTATATGTGTCTGTGTGTGTGTACGTGCGTGTATGTGTGTGTGTGTGTGTGTGTGTGTGTGTGTGTGTGTGTGTGTGTGTGTGTGTGAACGTGCGTGTGTGTGTGTGTATGTGTGTACGGGTGTGTGTGCGTGCGTGTGTGTGTGTGTGTGTGTGTGTGTGTGTGTATGTGTGTACGGGCATGTGTGTGTGTATGTTTGTGTGTGTGTGTGTGTGTGTGTGTGTGTGTGTGTGTGTGTGTGTGTGTGTGTGTGTTTGCTGCCTCTTCCTGTGTTCTATTTGCTTTAATTTTTTTAATTTTTTCTCAGTCATATTTTCCTGCTTGCTCACCAGCTACATGCGGCTTTGTGGATATCTGTGTGTGTGTGTGTGTGTGTGTGTGTGTGTGTGTGTGTGTGTGTGTGTGTGTGTGTGTGTGTGTGTGTGTGTGTGTGTGTGTGTGTGTGTGTTTGCTTGCCAGGTGGACTGCTGCTGAAAAATCCTCTAACAGGTGAGTGCTACATGTCTGCCTAGCTTTGTGTGATTGTGTGTGTGTGTGTGTGTGTGTGTGTGTGTGTGTGTGTGTGTGTGTGTGTGTGTGTGTGTGTGTGTGTGTGTGTGTGTGTGTGTGTGTGTGTGTGTGTGTGTGTGTGTGTGTGTGTGTGTGTGTGTGTATCTTTGTGTGTGTGTGTGTGTGTGTGTGTGTGTGTGTGTGTGTGTGTGTGTGTGTGTGTGTGTGTGTGTATCTTGTGTGTGTGTGTGTGTGTGTGTGTCTTTGTGTGTGTGTGTGTGTGTGTGTGTGTGTGTGTGTATCTTTGTGTGTGTGTGTGTGTGTGTGTGTGTGTGTGTGTGTGTGTGTGTGTGTGTGTGTGTGTGTAAAACACAGGTTTTAATAATCAAATATGTCATACCATTTGTACATTTATAGTTACATTTAATGTTGCTGATCTTCTGTTAAACAAATTAGTTCCTGTTGTCACTTATGTTAAAGCAGCTATAGACACACATCCCTGCATCCCCTTGTCTGTCTGTCATTCTTTGTCTCCCTGTCTCTCTCTCTCTCTCTCTCTCTCTCTCTCTCCCTGTCTCTCTCTCTCTCTCTCTCTCTCTCTCTCTCTCTCTCTCTCTCTCTCTCTCTCTTCTCCCTTTTTAAGATTGAAATGTTGCTTAATCAGCATTAGAAATATGAACAGTCATATTGCCAAGGCATTGAACATACAGACATTTAACACCAGAAATAAGCGTCAGTCAGAAATAACAATAAACTATAATAATAATAAACTACAATATAAATAGAAACAATATAATAAGAACTATAGAGATCACAACAAACCCCCCCCCCCCCCTTTTACTCTTTCTCTTCCCCTTTCTCCCTTTCTTCCTCTCTCACTCTTTCTCTCCCTCTCTCTCACTCTTTGCAGGATGTTTGGGTTCGTAGCGAGGCGCAGTGGGAGCAGTGTGGGAAACATGTGTCACCTGTTTGCAGAACTGGATCCGGAGCAGCCGGCCACAGCCATCGTCAACTTCATCAACAAAGTCATGCTGGGACCACATCATCTACGCAAGTGAGGGAAGACGAGACGAGACGAGACAAGACGAGACAAGACAAGACGAGAAGAGATGAAAAGAGAGGGGAAAGGATGAGAAAAGAGGAGAGGAGAAGAGAAAAGTAGAAAGAAGAGAAGAGGTGAGGTGAGGCAAGGAGAAGAGAGAAGAGAAGAGAAGAGAAGAGAAGAGAAGAGAAGAGAAGAGAAGAGAAGAGAATAGACAGATTTTTTGTTGCAGTTATTATTTTATATATTTATTCTTGAATATTGTATAATATTATATTATACTACACTAAAGTGCCTACATTATCCAGATCTTTATAAACTGCACTGTGCAATGATCACTGAAATAAACGTCTGTCTAAAATGCATATACAATTTTAATATAATAATAATAATTCATAAGAATAGGTTTTTTTATTATTTAATTGTGAGACTTTTCGTTTTCATCAAGTTTCATTTTCCATTCGAATTGAGTTCATTTTTTTGTTTTATTGTTATTATTCTTTTTGCTCTGGCTTGTGTTTGGGTATATGTTTTTTTTTATTCCTACTTTATAGATTATGATATCTGTGTAAAATAAAGAGAATACGACATGTTTTCCTCACGCTCGACTCCTACTCTATGATCTACGTTTCCCAGCATGCATCGCTGTGGTCTTGTTTTTATCCCAGTCTAAATATTATCCTGTGAGTCGCCGTGACGTGTGTTTTTACTCATTAATACATTTAAATACTGAAGTAAAATCTTTATTTTAAACTAAATTGACTTCATTATTCAAAGTGATTCAAAACCTACAAAATATAGTTAAAGAGAAAATGACTTATAATTACTTCCTGTTTTAGTGTCACGCTGGTAACTAAACCACATTATATTAATATTACAGATGTCAAAATATTTAATCGCGATTAACCGCATGATTGTCACGAGTTTATTTGTGATTAATCTTACATTTGTATATGTTCTAAATGTATCTTTAAGTAATTAATTAATTCTCTAATCAACATCAATATAGACAAATATTGATGTTTTATGCAAATGCTTATTATTAATGTTTATTATTAGTGAAACCAAACTCAACATAGAACATAAAGATAAAATATTCTTTTTAATGTTTTAAAGTAATTCTGGTGTTTTAAATGACGCAAATCATCAGGACATCAAACGGAACCGTTGCTATGTTTCCACACGGACGGTTAATGTGGTGATACCGAAGAAACTGTTCCTCTTCTAACTTTTATACGGATTACAGAATAAAATAATATTTGTTTTTGATGTGAATTGTTTTGTTTTTTAAATAGACATTTTGAGCTTTCTAATCATAATTAAACAGAAATGCGCGCTGCATTAATTGCTCGTTATTAAAATAAAAGTGCTGAATTTGCATTTTGACAGCCATAATTAATACATTCATACAAAACAAATTAAAATGTTGTTCTCTAATGAATGTATCCAGACTGAAGATCCACCATATAGAACACAAGCAGAGAAAAGATGATGATGATCAGGAATGTTTCTGTTCTCAGTCATGTTCTCATCACTGACTCCCTCTGTCTCATCCACGTTAACCCCAAACTTCTTACTGCCTTCTGCTCTGCTCACTGTGAGCTTCAGAAACTAGTCTACGTCTGTGGTGTGAGAGAGACAGGAGATGATCCACCAGTGGGCTGAAAAAGCAGCACAATGACAGGAAACAGGTTGATGGTCTGAAAAGGGTCTGAAAAATATTGATGTCACCAATTAGATTAAAACTAAAGTTTGGAGTCTGGTGTGAAAATAGAAGAAGTAGAAAGTACAGAAATTTGTGTAAAAATGTAATGAGTGAAAGTAGAAAAAGTTGTCTGAAAAATAAATAGGGAAGTAAAATATTGATTCCAGAAAAATCTACTTAAATACAGTAACAAAGTATTTGTTCTTTATTACTTCCCTCTTCTGTATTCCAGAGTAAGTGAAATTAGACACTTCGTGTAGTTTATTACCATTTTGTGCGCTGTCACAAAGTAAAAAAACACAAAATATGTAATAATAATTATTATTTTTTGTTTTAGTGTAATACATTTTTTTATGAAATAAAAAAAAATAAAAAAACAGGACGAGGTCCCACCGAGATTTGAACTCGGATCGCTGGATTCAAAGTCCAGAGTGCTAACCATTACACCATGGGACCAAGCACGTGCGTAGAAGCAGAAACCGTTTCCTATAAATCTAATCTTGTTAAACTATAATTGTGAAATCTTTTTCGAGATGATTTTTAATAAACAGAAACTTTTTTAGAGGCTTAAATGATAATATATTGATTATATTGATAACTAGCTAATGGTGGCTAATCCTGTCCTTGATTTAGTGAAACTTCCAGGGTGCGTTAATAAAAGTAATATATTATATCTGTCATTTCTTTATTTATAATGAGCGCATCTACAGTGAATTCGGGTTATAATCAGCTTTTTTCTTAGCTGTTCGGGTAACAATCTCGAAGGACAGACAACATGTAGTTCCTCGGAATGACCGACAGAGGGTGCTGCTGCTATTTAAAAAGAGGCGACAGTAGAAAACTGCGCTGCTCGGAACCGCGATAATAAACTATAATCATTTACTTTATATTTGTTTTAACCAATAATCACAGATATCCTACAGCGCAAGGTGACTTCATTTAACATTCTTAATCAGATTTAGGCAAAAAAGACCCATCATTACTACCATGCTAATAAAAAGAGTCATTTGGGAGTTAAAAGAACCGACTCTTTAATATGACTCACTGAAATTTCTATCCATAATTATAAAATCAATTAATCTTTACAAAATTCCATCAAAATGTTTTGGTTACATAATTTTGGACGTGATTAAACTGATTAACAACATTAAAAAATCAGATTAAAAAACATGAAAGCATCTATTATATGGGACTTGATGATGTGTTGCTGGAGCATGGATGGAAGGAGTCTCCAGTGTCAGGGGAAAGCTGTGTTTATGAGGGGTTCTGGTTTACAGAGGGTTTTATGAGGTTTTATTTGGGATATTTCTATTGTCTGATTAGTTTTAGAAGACAGAATAAAGACAGAATAAAGTCTGTCCGTCTGTTTGGGTTAGATGATGAATCCTGGGAGATCATTGGTGTTTTTATTATTTTGATTTAATTTTGATTTGTCCCACACCTTCATCACTACACTGCAGCTGTTTTAAAGGTTTTGGAGCTTTTTGAAGTTTGGAAGAGATTGAGGTTTTATTTATTTATTCGTTTATTTATTTATATTTCTAATTCTAATTGGGCATGTGATCATGTGACCGGCTCTGTGTTGGTATTCGTGACTCATGAAGGATGTTTTATTGTTCTATTTCTGTTCTTCAAACGAACAATTCAGACTCCCGGCGACATTCTTTTCTCTTTTCCTGGACTCTTTTGTTTTGTTTTATGTCGTGGCTGTAAATATGCACCAACAATCAGCTCTCGAAATAAACCAGTAAATAAATACATACAGAATTAAAGAAAGAAAGAAAGTCCTCTCATTTATCTTCTTGACCTGCTCTACAGCATGGTGTGTTGGAGAACTTGATAAAAGCCCTGCACCAGTTCTTTCACATTCCACTCTTCTCTCTTCCATGCTGCATGCTGATTGGCTGGGCCTCCTTGACCTTTAACCCACAGTGATGCAATGCCATTGTAAAGCTGTTTTTCTCCTGCACATTCCAGCGCAGTGTTTGTGTTCTCGCCGGAGTTCATGGCCCGTTGCATCACGTACGCACGCCGAGCACGTGCACACGAGATGGACAGACGGAGGACAAGAAAAAAACAGATCAACGACCTTCTGAGCAGGAGGAATGAGAGGTTTTTACCAATGGAACATCAGAACACTTTTTAGGGATTTCCTGCTTTTGTAACTTTAATACTTCACATTATTCATTATATAGAAGAAAGAACGTGTTGGTACACATGATTTTCCATCCAAAACACTTTCATTGTGAACTTATTTTACATCAGGTTTTTCTTTAAAGGAGCGCTCTTTTATATTTAGCGCCCTCTGCTGCCTCACAGCTGAACTGCATTCGCAAAAAAAACATTCAATGTAACAGTTTGTTCATGCAGGAGGCGGAGCTTATTTATGGTCCAGAAACAAACACAAGCAGAAGCCTGAGATGAAGCAACAAGCAAATTCTTTTCTTTTTTTTTTACTTCAGTATAAAAGTTTTTGTGTTACTGTGGGTTTACACACACACACACACACACACACACACATAAAAAACAAACAACAGCAAAATATAAAATCATCACACTTCTCTGGAATGACAAAAATATTAAAAAGAATTGTAAATAAAATATATTTAATATAATATATAAATGTCGTTAATCAGATAAAATATTGAACAAAAATAAATATATTAATAATGTAATAAATACTTTCTTTAATATTGTTGCGTAATAATAATAATTATAATAGTTGTGCTTTGCCAATTTAATTTATACATTTTTTTAACACTAACACGTTTAACAATTAATGAATAAGAATTAATTTTGTTCATTCTATTTGAAATAAATGTAATCACACACACATAATGTTATCTTCATGGTCATGGCTTTTATTAAATGCTCCCTGAACTCCAGGTATACAAACACAGATCCGGGGGCGGAGCTAATTATATCCTCAACTTGTGTTTATTCTTAAACTGATGATATTGAACATGGAAACGAGTAAACAGTTACGTACGTGGGATTATATTTCATCCTGAGTAGCTGAGCAGGTCACATTCGTCTACATGGAAACGCTAACAATCGTTCACGTTAGAATGATAAGTATTGGGACCATATGACCTTTTTTCCCCCAAACTGTTGGAGGCACACAATTGTGTAGGACGTCTTTGGATTCAGGACCATGACATTTTCCCTTCACTTGAACTAAAAGACCCAAACCTATTCCAGCATTACAATGCCTCTAATTGTTGTCATGGCAACGTTGAGCAATTTGATGCTCAATAACGAAAGGAAAATCTAAGACTACCATCTCGTCTTCATCCTGCCGTATACACGTCCACAGAGACAGAACATCGCAGCCCTGCAGAATTACACGTGACCTGACGTTTGAGCGTGTTGAATTATTTGTAATGAGTTGTATTACACACTGTAACTCGGTTGTCATGTTGAAATTATTCGGTTTGAACAGAAAGACTGATTAGAGTGTAGTGATCATAAACACACTCGTGCAAGAGGGCTCGAGACAATAGGGTGCACACACACACACACACACACACACACACACACACACACACACACACACAGGCTGTTGAGTGTTGGACAGATGGAAACAGGATAACGGAAAGCCAACGCCTCCTACCCCCCCCCCCCCCAATGCACAATACCACCTCGTAGCTCACTGCTCGCCTCAGCGTGGCCTCTTCCTCTCATTCCAACACATCAGCTTTCTGTTTTTTTCCTCTCTTCCCTTCACCTCGTGCTCTGACATTCACGCCAACCTGAACAGCTCTGCCCTTGGCGTAACCCCCCCCCCCCCACACACACACACACACACACACACATGCATACATGCATACATACATAAATTCAGGCTTAGATGCAGGCAACCATTTTTTACTGGGGCTCATGCAAGGGTATACACACACACACACACACACACACACACACACACACACACACACACACACACACACACACACACACACACACCAACAGAACGGACGCATCCCTCCAGGACTGCATTATTGCACAATTCATGGACACACCCATGTGAAAGAGAAGCCCACAAGTGCACTGACCCACATCGGCATGCGTTCAAAACATCTCCCGAGGTTGCCAGATCCACCAGTTTAATGTTGTAAATCCTTCCTTATAAAATAATCATGTACAGAGGAAGGAGACACCGTTACTACACTGAAGGTGATTATTTTCCTGGAGCGTTGTATCCCTCTCACGCTACTGAAAATTCACACGCAATTATATGTTTTATATAGAGCATGAAGGCATGTCGTTTTCTATCTGGTCTTGTTTACATTATAACAGCTGTCCAGTGTTTATATACAGTTATAACAGCTGTCCAGTGCTTATATGCAGTTATAACAGCTGTCCAGTGCTTATATACAGTTATAACAGCTGTCCAGTGCTTATATGCAGTTATAACAGCTGTCCAGTGCTTATTTGCAGTTATAACAGCTGTCCAGTGCTTATATACAGTTATAACAGCTGTCCAGTGTTTATATACAGTTATAACAGCTGTCCAGTGCTTATATACAGTTATAACAGCTGTCCAGTGTTTATTTGCAGTTATAACAGCTGTCCAGTGCTTATATGCAGTTATAACAGCTGTCCAGTGTTTATATGCAGTTATAACAGCTGTCCAGTTCTTATATGCAGTTATAACAGCTGTCCAGTGTTTATATGCAGTTATAACAGCTGTCCAGTGCTTATATGCAGTTATAACAGCTGTCCAGTGTTTATATGCAGTTATAACAGCTGTCCAGTGCTTATTTGCAGTTATAACAGCTGTCCAGTGCTTATATACAGTTATAACAGCTGTCCAGTGTTTATATACAGTTATAACAGCTGTCCAGTGCTTATATGCAGTTATAACAGCTGTCCAGTGCTTATTTGCAGTTATAACAGCTGTCCAGTTCTTCCCTCTCTCATTAGCCTTTATTTTATCTCTCTCCTTTATTTAGTTTGATTAACAAAATTAAACAAACATCTTGTTTTCTGTTGTTTCTTCGGAAAAAAAAAATCGAAAGTTCTGACGCTTATTCAGATTCAGTTCTTATTTGAAGAATACGTCGTCATAGCGACAGTGTATTTGAATAAGTTTATTATTAGATGTGCATGTTCCCCTGTGAGTGAACTGTTGCTATGAAAACTGTAACACACAGTTAGTGATAGAAACGATGTTTCTCAGTGTGTAGGGTTTTTGTTCTGGTCCAGATCTGGCAACCCTGCATTTAATCTGCAACACTGGTGAAGTGAATGTATATATATATATTCAGCAGAATCTGATGAGTCTGGGGTGGGATCTTCTGGGGCGTGTCTCTGCACAGTAATTGCTATTTGTTTAATAAATAAATAAACAAATAAATAAAAGTAATTCTTGGTAAATTGCTGAGGCAAGAGGAATATAAAAGTCAGGGAAGTACACTGAGTTATTATTGCCACCTTGGAGTATTTCAGGGGTAGGTGTACAGTGTGGGTAGTTTGGGGTGGGGTAGTTGTGCTGGTGGGGGGCAGGAGGAGTGGTCAGTGGGGGGTGGTGGGCCTTCAGGGACTTGTGGCAGGTGGGGGGGGGGGGGGGCGGGGTTGATGTGGAGTGTATAGGCTTGGGGCCGGGGCCAGTAGTACTGGGGTGTAGATCTAGAAAAAGGGGAGGTCTATGGAAAGGGGAGGTCTATGGAAAGGGGAGGTCTAGGGGAAGGGTAGGTCTATGGGAAGGGGAGGTTTATGGGAAGGGAAGGTCTAGGGAAAGGGTAGGTCTAGGGGAAGGGTAGGTCTAGGGGAAGTGGAGGTCTAAGGGAAGCGGAGATCTAGAGGAAGCGGAGGTCTAGGGAAAGGGTAGGTCTAAGGGAAGGGAAGGGTAGATCTAGGGAAAGGGGAGGTCTAGGAAAAGGGGAGGTCTAGAGGAAGGGGAGATCTAGGGGAAGGATAGGTCTATGGGAAGGGGAGGTCTAGGGAAAGGGTAGGTCTAGGGGAAGGGTAGCTCTAGGGGAAGGGTAGATCTAGGGGAAGGGTAGATCTAGGGAAAGGGGAGGTCTAGGGGAAGGGTAGATCTAGGGGAAGGGTAGATCTAGGGGAAGGGGAGGTCTAGGAAAAGGGGAGGTCTAGAGGAAGGGGAGATCTAGGGGAAGGATAGGTCTATGGGAAGGGGAGGTCTAGGGAAAGGGTAGGTCTAGGGGAAGGGTAGCTCTAGGGGAAGGGTAGATCTAGGGGAAGGGTAGATCTAGGGAAAGGGGAGGTCTAGGGGAAGGGTAGATCTAGGGGAAGGGTAGATCTAGGGGAAGGGGAGGTCTAGGGAAAGGGGAGATCTAGGGAAAGGGTAGCTCTAGGGGAAGGGGAGGTCTAGGGAAAGGGTAGGTCTAGGTGAAGGGTAGGTCTAGGGGAAAGGGAGGTCTAGGGGAAGGGGGATCTTGGGGAAGGGGAGGTCTAGGGGTATATGGGGTGGTTGGTTCATGTCCCTTGAACATACTATCATTATTGAAGTGTTGATTCTGTGAGAGGCCATGCTGTTTTTGATGTCACTTGCAGAATGCAGGGTTGGTGATGATGATGATGATAATGATGATGATAATGATGATGCTGTATTATTCAGTATCTAGGAGGAAATAAATTATACACCACACCACAGTGACCAGTGTGTGTGAATAAACAGGACAGACTCTCTTATATATACTCTGATATTTAGGCTGAATGTTGGAGCGGAAGCACGGTTTTTGTATGACATGATGTGATGCGAATCACGGCGATTAATTCGGTTTCATTTTGTGCTGTTTCTGTATTGCGGTGCTTCCTCGCGCGCACCGAGCGAGTTGTTTACCTCCTTGGCTGCGTGACGTCACGACACACCCCTCGTGCGCGTACGTGAGAGAGAGTGTGTGTGTGTGTGTTTTGGGAGGGAGTCGTCCCGGAACGTCGGAACGTGTGCGCGCGGGGGCGCGCTTGTGTGTGTGTGTGGTGTGTGTGTGTGTGTGTCACGGCCGGTGGGTGCGTGCGCAGGATCCAAGCACGAGCTTTTTTTTATTTTTTCCTCACTGGAGTTCGACCTGTGCGCGAGCGTGTGTGTGTATTTTTTTTTTTTTACGTAGGTTCAAAGTTTGTGCGTGTTTCTGTGTACACGCTCCGGTCAGCAGGCGCGCGCTCTGCGGTGTATTTCACAAATATACACACACGTGTATATTCTTCATCACTCGCGCGCGAGGACCGAGAAGAACAGAATCACATTTCTGCTGCGTCTCATCAGCGTTTCTCCTCCTCCTCCTCCTGCTCCACGCCTCGGTGTGTGTGTGTGTGTGTGTGTGTGCGCGCGCCTATAGCTGGCGCCAACTTCTCGCTATAGGAATGAGATAAACACGCGCACGTACAGTACGTTCAAGAAGGAGGAGAAGAAGAAGAAGAGGAAGAAGAAAAAGGAGGGGAAAAAATCTCAGAAAAGTTCCAGGGGGACGTGATAGCACGAGACAGAGAAGAGAAAGAGAGAACACAAGCAGAAAACGGAAGGAAAGAAGTAAATAGTGAGAGAAGGTTAAATAGAGAAGGTTGCAGGAGCGGAAGTGGAGATTTAAAAAGAAAAAGCAAAACGAGGAGGCGCGAGACACAAACAACAACAACACAACCGACAGCGCTGTAGTGCTCATGATGAGGTAATAATCAGATTATTATTATTATTAATTATTATTATTATTATTAATCTCGGTCTTGGCGCGCGCGTGTCGCTTTTTTTGCTCCTGGTGCGCGCGCTGAATATTATCTGAACTTCAGTGTCCTGTGCGCGAGGAACTTTTAGGCTACACTGTTACACCGTGTTGTGTGTGTGTGTGTGTGTGTGGGTAGGTTGCATTAATGCACGTGCACGCGGGAAAAAAAAGAAAAGCGGGGAGAAAAAACGCTTCGCGGAAACGAGGGGAGGAAAAACACAGCGACGGAGAAGAGAAAGAAGAAGAGAAGC
>JBCEWE010000754.1:37500-62500 GCA_039877035.1 Silurus lanzhouensis
CACACACATACACATCTCTATTACCCAAATTGTACAATTAATTGTATTTAATAAATTTAAAATTAAATTTAATTTATCACTCAGTTTAATCAATCTTATAAAAATTTGTATTGAAGTCATTTGATTTATTCTCTTTTATTTTGATCAAATATTAACATTTTAATTGACATTTTATTTAATCAAGTAGACATTTGATTTAAAGTAGTTTAAAAAAATTTAAACTACAAATGTTGATTTTCAGAAATGTTAATAATAATAATAAACTGCAACAAGCAATTTTTCTGTTTTGCATTTCTTCCCCCAACTGTACCGAAACCGTGACTTAAAACTGGAGGTACCGTGAGTTTTGTGTACCGTTACACTCGTACTCTAACAGCAATTCCTAAAATTAAACTGCGCAATATTACCAAGTGCAATTTATTTGTTTGAGAGTGTAAATACTATTATTATTGCTTCTTTCTTTTTTTTTATTTATATTCTGTACTGTATGTATTTGTACTGTGTCTCTGCTTCATATTTCTGCTGCTCTAACATTTCCCCAGTGTGGGACTAATGAAGGTTTATCTCATCCTAAAATCCAACTATTATTTGTGAAAATATTATTTGTGTGCAACAGATATTTCATATTAAAAACACATTTAGTATAAAAAATGTTCATTACTTTTGTATATTCAATTGTAGCTTCTTTATTACATCCTCAATTTATTCTAGTTCATATTTTAGCTTATTTTCTATTTTCAGACTTTTTTAAAATAATTGAGACAAAATGTTTTCAAATTTCCAAAAAAATTTGTATTTTATGAATTATCTTTTAAAATTTTTACTATAAAGCTGATAAGTTCAAGTATTCAATTTACCAATTCATTAATTACAAAAAAAAAAAAAAATAACGAACCAAAACAAAAAACAGGATTTAAGAAAATAAAATTTTTGGTATGTATCGATAATTGATTTATTAACAGTTCTTAATGTTCTTTTAAAAACAAACTTTATTTATTTATGTTTTTTTTTTACATGTTTATTATTGCGTTGTTGTTTCTTGTATTATTGGTTTCATATATATATATATATATATATATATATATATATATATAAAGAGATAGGGTTACATAAATACAGTGTGTTTGGTTTTGTGTGTGTGTGTGTGTGTGTGTGTGTGTGTGTGTGTGTGTGTGTGTGTGTGTGTGTTGGGGGAGAGGAGTGAAGGACGAGGTCAGTGTTTCACTGCAGCTTTGACTGACGTGTGCGATGTGAAGCTTTCAATCTTCTGCACGTGATTCAGTTTCTCTAGCAGATGGATTCAGCCACAAGTTGTAGGAAAAACTGAGACGTTTAGTGGAAAATATCTTTTCTGAGTGTGTCTTAGTGGAGTCGTGTGTGTGTGAGTGTGTGTGTGTGTGTGTGTGTGTGTGTGTGTGTGTGTGTGTGTGTGTGTTTTGGAGGAAAGGGGAGAGAGAGCAAGAGAGAGAGAGAGAGAGAGACTGTAGTGCAGTCTTGCGAAGTCTCTGCTGAAGGGTTTGTTTAAGGACACCAGAATTTAATGTGTGTTCTGGACCTGAACTGACCCAACACACACACACACACATACACACAGACTGGAGCTGGTATAAATGTTATTGAGGATGTGGGAAGGGTTATGTGTGTGTGCATGTGTGTGTTGTGTGCATTTTGTGGAAAGTGTGTGTACTGTTTAGGTAGTTTATTTTGTGTTCATGTTGTGTCTCTTTTGTGTGTGTTGAGTATGCTGTTTGTGTCTGTGTGTGTTGAATGTCCTGTGTATATCAAATATGTTGCGTGTGTCTATTGTGTATATTGAATCTGCTGTGTTTGTGTGTTGTATATATATATATGTATGTATAGAATATGTTTTGTGTATATTCAATGTGCTGTGTGTATGTGTGTTTGTGTGTACATGTTAAGTGAGTGTGTGAGTGTGTTAAATGGGCTGTGTGTATTATGTGTGTGTTGAATGTGCTGTGTGTATGTGTTGTGTGTGTTGAATGTGCTGTGTGAATTATGTGTGTGTTGAATGTGCTGAGTGTGTGTGTTGTGTATGTTGAATGTGCTTTGTGTATGTGTTGTGTGTGTTGAATGTGCTGTGTGTATGTGTTGTGTGTGTTGAATGTGCTGTGTGAATTATGTGTGTGTTGAATGTGCTGAGTGTGTGTGTTGTGTATGTTGAATGTGCTTTGTGTATGTGTTGTGTGTGTTGAATGTGCTGTGTGTATGTGTTGTGTGTGTTGAATGTGCTGTGTGTATGTGTTGTGTGTGTTGAATGTGCTGAGTGTGTGTGTTGTGTATGTTGAATGTCCTGAGTGTGTGTGTTGTGTGTGTTGAATGTGCTGAGTGTGTGTGTTGTGTATGTTGAATGTGCTGTGTGTATGTGTTGTGTATGTTGAATGTGCTGTGTGTGTGTTGTGTATGTTGAATGTGCTGAGTGTGTGTGTTGTGTGTGTTGAATGTGCTGAGTGTGTGTGTTGTGTATGTTGTATGTGTTGTGTGTGTTGAATGTGCTGTGTGTATTATGTGTGTGTTGAATGTGCTGTGTGTATTTGTTGTGTATGTTGAATGTGCTGTGTGTATGTGTTGTGTGTGTTGAATGTGCTGAGTGTGTGTGTTGTGTATGTTGAATGTGCTGTGTGTATGTGTTGTGTGTGTTGAATGTGCTGTGTGTATGTGTTGTGTATATTGAATGTGCTGTGTGTATGTGTGTTTGTGTGTGTACGTGTTAAGTGAGTGTGTTAAATGGGATGTGTGTATTATGTGTGTTTTGAATGTGCTGAGTGTGTGTGTTGTGTATGTTGAATGTGCTGTGTGTATGTGTTGTGTGTGTTGAATGTGCTGTGTGTATGTGTTGTGTATGTTGAATGTGCTGTGTGTATGTGTTGTGTATGTTAAATGTGCTGTGTGTATTTGTTGTGTATATTGAATGTGCTGTGTGTATGTGTGTTTGTGTGTGTACGTGTTAAGTGAGTGTGTTAAATGGGATGTGTGTATTATGTGTGTGTGTTGAATGTGCTGAGTGTGTGTGTTGTGTATGTTGAATGTGCTGAGTGTGTGTTGTGTATGTTGAATGTGCTGTGTGTATGTGTTGTGTATGTTGAATGTGCTGTGTGTATGTGTTGTGTGTGTTGAATGTGCTGTGTGTATGTGTTGTGTGTGTTGAATGTGCTGTGTGTATGTGTTGTGTGTGTTGAATGTGCTGTGTGTATGTGTTGTGTATGTTGAATGTGCTGTGTGTATTTGTTGTGTATGTTAAATGTGCTGTGTGTATTTGTTGTGTATATTGAATGTGCTGTGTGTATGTGTGTTTGTGTGTGTACGTGTTAAGTGAGTGTGTTAAATGGGATGTGTGTATTATGTGTGTGTTGAATGTGCTGAGTGTGTGTGTTGTGTATGTTGAATGTGCTGTGTGTATGTGTTGTGTATGTTGAATGTGCTGTGTGTATGTGTTGTGTATGTTGAATGTGCTGTGTGTATGTGTTGTGTATGTTGAATGTGCTGAGTGTATGTGTTGTGTGTGCCTAATGTGCTGAGTGTGTGTGTTGTGTGTGTTGAATGTGCTGTGTGTGTGTTGTGTGTGTGTTAAATGTGCTGTGTGTATTTGTTGTGTTTGTTGAATGTGCTGTGTGTATGTGTTGTGTATGTTGAATGTGCTGTGTGAATGTGTTGTGTATGTTAAATGTGCTGTGTGTATGTGTTGTGTGTGTGTTAAATGTGCTGTGTGTATTTGTTGTGTTTGTTGAATGTGCTGAGTGTATGTGTTGTGTGTTAAATGTGCTGTGTGTATTTGTTGTGTTTGTTGAATGTGCTGAGTGTATGTGTTGTGTGTGTGTTAAATGTGCTGTGTGTATTTGTTGTGTTTGTTGAATGTGCTGTGTGTATGTGTTGTGTGTGTGTTAAATGTGCTGTGTGTATTTGTTGTGTTTGTTGAATGTGCTGAGTGTATGTGTTGTGTGTGTGTTAAATGTGCTGTGTGTATTTGTTGTGTTTGTTGAATGTGCTGTGTGTATGTGTTGTGTGTGTGTTAAATGTGCTGTGTGTATTTGTTGTGTTTGTTGAATGTGCTGTGTGTATGTGTTGTGTGTGTGTTAAATGTGCTGTGTGTATTTGTTGTGTTTGTTGAATGTGCTGTGTGTATGTGTTGTGTGTGTGTTAAATGTGCTGTGTGTATTTGTTGTGTTTGTTGAATGTGCTGTGTGTATGTGTTGTGTATGTTGAATGTGCTGTGTGTATGTGTTGTGTGTGTTAAATGTGCTGTGTGTATTTGTTGTGTTTGTTGAATGTGCTGAGTGTATGTGTTGTCTATGTTGAATGTGCTGTGTGTATGTGTTGTGTGTGTTAAATGTGCTGTGTGTATGTGTTGTGTGTGTTAAATGTGCTGTGTGTATTTGTTGTGCTTGTTGAATGTGCTGAGTGTATGTGTTGTGTGTGTGTTAAATGTGCTGTGTGTATTTGTTGTGCTTGTTGAATGTGCTGAGTGTATGTGTTGTGTGTGTTAAATGTGCTGTGTGTATTTGTTGTGTTTGTTGAATGTGCTGAGTGTATGTGTTGTCTATGTTGAATGTGCTGTGTGTATGTGTTGTGTGTGTTAAATGTGCTGTGTGTATTTGTTGTGCTTGTTGAATGTGCTGAGTGTATGTGTTGTGTGTGTTAAATGTGCTGTGTGTATTTGTTGTGTTTGTTGAATGTGCTGAGTGTATGTGTTGTCTATGTTGAATGTGCTGTGTGTATGTGTTGTGTGTGTTAAATGTGCTGTGTGTATTTGTTGTGCTTGTTGAATGTGCTGAGTGTATGTGTTGTGTGTGTGTTAAATGTGCTGTGTGTATTTGTTGTGTTTGTTGAATGTGCTGAGTGTATGTGTTGTGTGTGTTAAATGTGCTGTGTGTATTTGTTGTGTTTGTTGAATGTGCTGTGTGTATGTTTTGTGTGTGTTAAATGTGCTGTGTGTATTTGTTGTGTTTGTTGAATGTGCTGTGTGTATGTGTTGTGTGTGTGTTAAATGTGCTGTGTGTGTTTGTTGAATGTGCTGTGTGTATGTGTTGTTTATGTTGAATGTGCTGTGTGTATGTGTTGTGTGTGTGTTAAATGTGCTGTGTGTATTTGTTGTGTTTGTTGAATGTGCTGTGTGTATGTGTTGTGTGTGTTAAATGTGCTGTGTGTATTTGTTGTGTTTGTTGAATGTGCTGTGTGTATGTGTTGTGTATGTTGAATGTGCTGTGTGTATGTGTTGTGTGTGTTAAATGTGCTGTGTGTATTTGTTGTGTTTGTTGAATGTGCTGAGTGTATGTGTTGTGTATGTTGAATGTGCTGTGTGTATGTGTTGTGTATGTTGAATGTGCTGTGTGTATGTGTTGTGTGTGTTAAATGTGCTGTGTGTATTTGTTGTGTTTGTTGAATGTGCTGTGTGTATGTGTTGTGTATGTTGAATGTGCTGTGTGTATGTGTTGTGTGTGTTAAATGTGCTGTGTGTATGTGTTGTGTTTGTTGAATGTGCTGTGTGTATGTGTTGTGTGTGCCTAATGTGCTGAGTGTATGTGTTGTGTGTGTTGAATGTGCTGTGTGTATGTGTTGTGCTTGTTGAATGTGCTGAGTGTATGTGTTGTGTGTGTGTTAAATGTGCTGTGTGTATTTGTTGTGTTTGTTGAATGTGCTGTGTGTATGTGTTGTGTGTGGAAAATGTGCTGTGTGTATTTGTTGTGTTTGTTGAATGTGCTGTGTGTATGTGTTGTGTATGTTGAATGTGCTGTGTGTATGTGTTGTGTGTGTTAAATGTGCTGTGTGTATTTGTTGTGTTTGTTGAATGTGCTGTGTGTATTTGTTGTGCTTGTTGAATGTGCTGAGTGTATGTGTTGTGTGTGTGTTAAATGTGCTGTGTGTATTTGTTGTGTTTGTTGAATGTGCTGTGTGTATGTGTTGTGTATGTTGAATGTGCTGTGTGTATTTGTTGTGTTTGTTGAATGTGCTGTGTGTATGTGTTGTGTGTGTGTTAAATGTGCTGTGTGTATTTGTTGTGCTTGTTGAATGTGCTGAGTGTATGTGTTGTGTATGTTGAATGTGCTGTGTGTATTTGTTGTGTTTGTTGAATGTGCTGTGTGTATGTGTTGTGTGTGTGTTAAATGTGCTGTGTGTATTTGTTGTGTTTGTTGAATGTGCTGTGTGTATGTGTTGTGTATGTTGAATGTGCTGTGTGTATTTGTTGTGTTTGTTGAATGTGCTGTGTGTATGTGTTGTGTGTGTGTTAAATGTGCTGTGTGTATTTGTTGTGCTTGTTAAATGTGCTGAGTGTATGTGTTGTGTGTGTGTTAAATGTGCTGTGTGTATTTGTTGTGTTTGTTGAATGTGCTGTGTGTATGTGTTGTGTGTGGAAAATGTGCTGTGTGTATTTGTTGTGTTTGTTGAATGTGCTGTGTGTATGTGTTGTGTATGTTGAATGTGCTGTGTGTATGTGTTGTGTGTGTTAAATGTGCTGTGTGTATTTGTTGTGTTTCTTGAATGTGCTGTGTGTATGTGTTGTGTATGTTGAATGTGCTGTGTGTATGTGTTGTGTGTGTTAAATGTGCTGTGTGTATTTGTTGTGTGTGTTGAATGTGCTGTGTGTATGTGTTGTGTATGTTGAATGTGCTGTGTGTATGTGTTGTGTATGTTGAATGTGCTGTGTGTATTGTTGTGTTTTTGAATGTGCTGTGTGTATGTGTTGTGTGTGTTAAATGTGCTGTGTGTATTTGTTGTGTGTGTTGAATGTGCTGAGTGTATGTGTTGTGTATGTTGAATGTGCTGTGTGTATGTGTTGTGTATGTTGAATGTGCTGTGTGTATGTGTTGTGTGTGTTAAATGTGCTGTGTGTATTTGTTGTGTTTGTTGAATGTGCTGAGTGTATGTGTTGTGTATGTTGAATGTGCTGTGTGTATGTGTTGTGTATGTTGAATGTGCTGTGTGTATGTGTTGTGTGTGTTAAATGTGCTGTGTGTATTTGTTGTGTTTGTTGAATGTGCTGAGTGTATGTGTTGTGTATGTTGAATGTGCTGTGTGTATGTGTTGTGTATGTTGAATGTGCTGTGTGTATGTGTTGTGTGTGTTAAATGTGCTGTGTGTATTTGTTGTGTTTGTTGAATGTGCTGAGTGTATGTGTTGTGTATGTTGAATGTGCTGTGTGTATTTGTTGTGTATGTTGAATGTGCTGTGTGTATGTGTTGTGTGTGTTACATGTGCTGTGTGTATTTGTTGTGTTTGTTGAATGTGCTGTGTGTATGTGTTGTGTGTGCCTAATGTGCTGAGTGTGTGTGTTGTGTGTGTTGAATGTGCTGAGTGTATGTGTTGTGTGTGTTAAATGTGCTGTGTGTATTTGTTGTGTTTGTTGAATGTGCTGTGTGTATGTGTTGTGTGTGCCTAATGTGCTGAGTGTGTGTGTTGTGTGTGTTGAATGTGCTGTGTGTATGTGTTGTGTGTGTGTTAAATGTGCTGTGTGTATTTGTTGTGTTTGTATAATGTGCTGTGTGTATATGTTGTGTGTGGAAAATGTGCTGTGTGTATTTGTTGTGTTTGTTGAATGTGCTGTGTGTATTTGTTGTGTTTGTTGAATGTGCTGAGTGTATGTGTTGTGTGTGTTAAATGTGCTGTGTGTATTTGTTGTGTTTGTTGAATGTGCTGCGTGTATGTGTTGTGTGTGTTAAATGTGCTGTGTGTATTTGTTGTGTTTGTTGAATGTGCTGAGTGTATGTGTTGTGTGTGTTGAATGTGCTGAATGTGTTTGTGTGTGTGTGTGTATGTGTATGTGTATGTGTTGAATGTGCTGAGTGTGTTTGTGTGTGTGCCTGCATTGGTATTTGTGTATCAGTAAGTGTGTTAAACTCTGAGTGCCTATTATGTTGTGTGTAACTGAATTGGGGGCGGGGCTTCCAACAAGCTCAATGTATGCAGATGTTTACTAGCAACACTAGCAAAAAATGTTTAGCTACTGACCCTGAGCTAATTTCGTACAGCTAATGTTAGCAACAAACCAAATTGCGGTTGTCATGGAAACGTTAGCGCTAAGTGAATCAGGAGAGTGTAAATGTTGACTGGTGTGAGCTGGATCATGTTGATGTTTGATAATAAAGGTAGATTGAGTATGCGGTATAAGCCCAACCCATCTCATTTGCTTATTCATGAATTTTATTTTTTTTATTTACATTTTCTGGTCAAGGAACTAATTTCATTGGCTGGGAATTTTCATGGCTTTTTTAATTATGATGATGAAATATTAAACACAGAAAAAAATTTTTTTTACCCGTTTTCTATTTCTTTCATTTTATCAGTGTTCTATTTTGACACTCGGTTTGGACGTGGACTCGGGGTCAAAGGTCACTCTAATACACGTGAACAGTCGGTGATGACTCAGTGTCACTCTGACATCACTAATGTTTACATCACTACACACACAACCTTTATTCACTAAACTAAATTAATTCTAATGAGTGCAAAAGTTTCTACCCCCCCTGCTTTTCCTAATAAGGAAAAAAGTCTCGTCTCTGATTAACAGGTACAGGAAAAAAAAACAATTATTCCCAGAAGACCGATGTGAAATACGGGTTTGTGTGGGAATGAGATAAAATATGTAAATATGTACAGGCAGATGAGTTGTGCAACAATTTGTACCCCCTCTCCTCCTTTTATTATTGTTTTGTGATGTAAAAATAACATGCAATGATTCTTAATTTTACACATTTTCACATCACATACACATGATGGCAAAAGCAAAAGTCTTTACACTACTATATTTACACTACTAAATAGAAACGATTTTAAAAATAAGATATATGTATTATTATTATTTGTTGTTTTATAAATGTAATTGTATGTATTGTGACGTTTTTTCCATAACAAGGGGAAAAAAACTATTTTTTCTCCTTGGAGTGCACAAACTTTCGAACTGGGTTGTACATATGGAATGTATAAAGGCAGAGTGCTCAAGGTCGAGCGCTCGGCTCTGCCCGGTGTTAACTTTGTCCTGTTTTCCATATGGGGGAGATTATAGATTCTAGATAGTGGTGAGTCATTTTCTCCTCACGTGTCCTGAAACGTTTTCACGTGTCCCACACGCATCTCACATGACTGTGCCGTAAGCCAGAGCTCGATCCTCAATCACCTGCTCAATGTTTCCTCCTGAAATAAAGTGCAGTGTGGGTGAAGCCACATCACTTTACCATTTTTTATTACGTATAATATCCGGAAAAACTCGACCTTTACGAAGCAGTGACACTGAAGACTCCTTTCTTAACCGATAAATCAACCTCTTTTAGAAGGTCAAGCGTCCCAGCCACACCGAGCTGCCACTTCTGGGCCCCTGAGCAAGGCCCTTAACCCCAGAGCTGTTTAGTTGTATGAATCCAGTGGTGGAAGAAGTACAGAAAGCATGTAGTTGAGATAAAGTAGATTTACTCAGTAAATTATGACTCCAGTAAAGTAAAAGTGTCCATTTAAACATACATTTGAGTCAATGTACAAATGTTTTTTTTCCTTCAAATGTAGTTAAGTATCTAAAGTAGTGATTTATTATAACTCTAATGTTCATATAATCATTTTTATCACAAGATTCTTCACTTAATCACATCAGTTTCTGTGTAAAGACTCGAATGTGACTCTCAGCACACTGATCTATTAATAGAATGATATTGATGACTCAAACACTGATTGATTTCTATTATAATCATCATAAACACAAAACGTGTTTCACCAGTTACGTTTTTATCCTCGTAAATAAAAAAGAACGACTGATTTCACTACATTTTGTTGAGTAAAAAGTCAAATATTTGACTTTTAATTGCAGTGAAATGAAGTGTCCCCACAGTAACGAGTTAAATTTACGTTATTATTGTTCACCACTGTATGAATGAGATAAATGTACGTCGCTCTCTAAAAGGGCGTCTTCTGAAATAGCGCAAATGTAAACGTTATTAGAGCTTCTGACCAATAAGAGCACAGAACTGAAGAGTGATGTATTTTTGTCGTTTATGCTAATGTTTACTATTTGCAATGTTTTTATTGTAATAAAAGCGTACGGAAAAATGTTGCAGTACAGTCGCTCTTTTTTACGGTAATGTAACACTAGCAAACTCTCCAAACCCTGAGAAACTCACGTGAAGTCGCCTGTGTGCTTCAGATCAGATCAGTTCACTATCAGAACCATAGAAACGTCTCATTGTCTGCCAACCAATCAGAGCCGTTTCTGATGAATGCTTTGACCAATCATTAACCCCCTAGCTTTCATCTCGCTAACTCTGCGTTTAACATTCACACTACGCACCGTATTGCACAATGTGTTTTCACTATTTTCTCTTCCTCACCTACAAGTGGGGCAAAAAACAGGTCACATGGTCTCATGATCATATGACATGCAAAGGTTAGAGTTTAAACAGTGAAGTGAAGAAGACGAAATCCGCCAATCAATAGAACCGATCAGAGGTCAAGGCGAGCGAGAGAAAAACAATGAAAGAACTCTGGTTAAGCCACACCCCCAAAAACACACAGCATCGTATGCTTTGTTTAATAATTAATCAGAACGCTAATTCAGCTAGCAATGCTAATCACGTTTCATCGCTCTGTTCACTGTTCATATTTCCAGAGGCCTATATTAAGAGGTCACACGACCTTAGTACGAAAAAAAAAAAAAACAGGTTTTCAGGTTTTTTAATTATATATAAATAAATAAATAAATCTTTTAAAATCATTAATAACCCAATGAGCTTTAAATCTGCAATGAAAGGGAAATTAACCCTTGGTAGATGTTGCGTTCTGTGTTTCCACCTCAGAAATCTTTTAAGGAACCTGTTTAGGAACTAAGAAAATAGAAACTTCATGAGCTTTATCTGAGCGTCCACCACAGAATCCAATATAGATTTCAAACCAGGAAATGGTTTATTTCCTGTTCAAGGATTAGTATTGTATTGAGGGGAGGAGCTTGCTGATTGCTGAATGCGGATTGGTCAATCTCCCTTTTTTTTTTTTTACCTTCTACACTAACTAAGGTGAGGCGCAGGTTCGTGTTCTACAAACGTGTGCAACATGAGGACATTCAAGTCGAGAATTGTTTGAAATTTACGCAAAAAAAATCTATTAAAACCACAATAAAGAAATAAATCAATAAATTAGAAACAGGAAGGACAATTTAAATATATTATAGGAAAAAAATTTACTGTGATTTTTTTGTTACATTTTTATTAAATTTTTTTAACCTGCTTCGACAAATTTAAGCCAAAAATCGTGCGTTATAACACGACAGAAGTTTTGTCACATGTAAAAATCTTTTTCTCTGGACTGATTACTAAAATAAACCTCTGAACAAACAGCACCTTGCATCCTAAATGCGCTTTATTTAGTGGTTTAGGTGTTGATCACAAGGTTGTGAGTTTAAACCCAGCTACACTAAGGTGTCACTTCTTGGCCCCTGAGTAAGGCCCTTAACCCTCAACTGCTCAGTTGTATAAATGTAAGTCATGCTGGATAAGGGCATCTGAGAAATGCTGTAAAAGTTCTTGTTTCAGTGTATTTGTGGTATAAATGGATGGATCGAGAGCGTGGGACTTGGCATTGTGTTGAGGTTCTCGCACTGGCTGTAATAACTTGCTGTATTATTTAAGAGTTTTCTCCACCGGCTGTTGAAAGTGCGAGTCAATCACTCAGGAGCTCGGATAATCAAAGAAAATGAGTTTTCCTCGCTTGCTGGCTTACTGATTGATACGTGTGTGTGTGTGTGTGTGTGTATGTGTGTGTGTGTGTGTGTTTGTGAATACCTGTAGCAGTTTTTCTACAGGAACACCGTTAGCGTTAATCCAGGAATTCCTATATAAGTAATGTTTATTCAGCCCGAGGTGTTCGTGTTCTGTGTCTGGCCTCGGGGCGAATACAGAGCTGTTTTGTGACATCGTGTGCTTGAGATTATTAAAGGCGCGGTCACACATTCCTTTTTCGAATCATAGCTGGAGTTTGGAAACGTAAACTTCATACATAGAATTTTCGTATTCCTATTTTCATGTGTAGTGAGGGTGTATATGGGTGGTTGTTTGGGTGTAGTCAGTGTGTATGTGGGTGTATAGGGGTGGGTGGGTGTAGTCAGGGTGTATATGGGTGGTTGTTTGGGTGTAGTCAGTGTGTATGTGGGTGTATAGGGGTGGGTGGGTGTAGTCAGGGTGTATATGGGTGGTTGTTTGGGTGTAGTCAGTGTGTATGTGGGTGTATAGGGGTGGGTGTAGTCAGGGTGTATATGAGTGGTTGTTTGGGTGTAGTCAGGGTGTATATAAGTGGTTGTTTGGTTATAATCAGGGTGTATGTGGGTGTGTGTGTGTATAGGGTTGGGTGATTGTTGTAAGGGTGTATATTGGTGGTTGTTTGGGTACAGTCAGGGTGTATGTGGGTGGTTGTTTGGGTACAGTCAGGGTGTACGTGGGTGGGTGTTGTAAGGGTGTATATGGGCGGTTGTTTGGGTACAGTCAGGGTGTATGTGGGTGTGTGTATATTGGTGGCTGAGTGTTGTAAGGGTGTATATGGGTGATTGTTTGGGTATAGTCAGGGTGTATATTGGTGGTGGTTTGGGTACAGTCAGGGTGTATGTGGGTGGTTGCTTGGGTACAGTCAGGGTGTACGTGGGTGGGTGTTTTAAGGGTGCATATGAGGGGTTGTTTGGGTACAGTCAGGGTGTATGTGGGTGTGTGTATAGGGGTGGGTGAGTGTTGTAAGGGTGCATATGGGTGGTTGTTTGGGTACAGTCAGGGTGTATGTGGGTGGTTGTTTGGGTACAGTCAGGGTGTATGTGGGTGGGTGAATAGGGGTGGGTGAGTGTTGTAAAGGTGTATATGGGTGTTTGTTTGGGGATAGTCAGGGTGTATATGGGTGGTTGTTTGGGTACAGTTAGGGTGTATGTGGGTGGGTGTATAGGGGTGGGTGAGTGTTGTAAGGGTGTATATGGGTGGTTGTTTGGGTAAAGTCAGGGTGTATGTGGGTGGGTGTATAGGTGTGGGTCAATGTAGTCAGGGGGTGTGTAAATAAGTTTCTCACCCCAACCTGCTGTTGTCCTGGTGTAGTCCTGGTGTACATACGGGTGCTGCTGTGGTGCGTGTCTGCGTCTCTCAGCTACAGCGATTTGCGGTTCGTATTAAAGTAGTTTAATTATTTAGCGCAGTGCAAAAGCCACGTCACGTATGATTTGTGGTTGTGTTTTGATTTTTGGTTTGTGCTGAAGGACGTGGAGATTTCCAGCTGCTCCGTCCGTTATATACAGTCGATTTCTCTGTCGGCTCCGCCCCCACAGTCTGCTTCTGTAAATCAGTAAACCCACTGCTCCCTCTTTCTTTCTCTCCCTCTTTTTCTCCCTCTCTCCATCTGCTCGTCTCTGTAGTGATGGAGTCCACAGTTAGCACGTCCACGCAGGTGCCTGATGAATACGACCGCAACGTTCCACGGATCTGCGGTGTGTGTGGAGACAAAGCTACCGGCTTCCACTTTAATGCCATGACCTGTGAAGGCTGCAAGGGCTTCTTCAGGTACACAGCAAACCACACACACACCACACACACACACACACACACACACACACACACACACATACAGGTTTGCGCTTGCAAAAAGTTTATTTTTATTTGAGATAATTTAACCAGTAAACAGCCTTCTGCATTTCCATGTTCTGCATTTCCACCACAGGAACTTTAAGGAACCTGTTTAGAAGAAACCTCCTATTCAGAAAATCTTTAGTTGAGTTTTCAGTGATTGATTTCTTAAATGATCTTAGAAAATGTTTAGTTCCTGTTACACAGTCAGTAGTTTGTAAAGGGGAGGGGCTTGCTGCATGTTGATGTCTGAATGTCACTGATTGGTTGGTTGCACATATTAGCATTTTGTCTGCGTTAACCTTAAGAAGAGACCAGGTGACGGTTGGGGGGTCTTTTGGTTCATTAGTGCTTGTGGTTTGATTTGATGTTTCTTTAGTTCCTTTCATAAACCTTTACCTGTAGTTGGTTCTCATTTCTGTTTTTACTGTAAAAAAAAAAAAAAAAAAAAAAAAAAAGTAATCAGATAATTTATTATTGTATTATAATAATTAAGTTTGGAAGGAAAGCAGGGATAGTTGGCGTGTCTGAGAGCACAAGTTAGCTCGAAGCTAATTACTTTAATACGTTTTGAACAGAAGTGGTGTATAGATGGATGTAGCCTGTACATTTCGGCTAACTTTGGCTAGGCCATGCCTACTGGTAACGATCGTAGCCACATGTTTACTGCATGTTCAGTCATGATTTATCTCTGACCATTGTATTAAAAGTATATGATCCCCTTTTTCTGTTTATTTATACTCATAATATTCAATCATGTATCATTATTTATTCATATCTATCGTATCCTTACCAACCTGTACATTTGTAAATATTTTACATGGATGCCAATGCTCTTCTGGTTAGATGCTAACTGTATTTTGTTGGTGTGCACATTGTACAATAATTCTAATCTAATTTATAATGTGTCACGTCGCTTCGAAATGACATCGTCATTTCAGAGATTCCACACAAAGCTCTTTACTTTTTAAAATTCGAAAGACACGCCCACAGTGCCACAATGTTAATCACGTTCTGAACACTAAAGCTAATATACCACCCACAGCACTGGTCATGTGTTTACACTCAGCAACTTTCACTGTATTATCAGCTGACGTTTATTTATTCCCAGAAACTCCCAGGTTTGGTGTTCCAGCCTGGAATTTGCACCGTTTGCACCTAAACATGGTGCCTTTAGACTGAACATATAAATAAATAAGTGATACATTCTGTATATATTGTAAAGATGGTGTAAAATACCCGTAGAATCCTGCAGCATATAAGGATCTGCACGAATTCTGTAAATCATTTGGATGTAAAACGCATTTCCGGCATAAGATTTAACAAACCACTGATGTGTGTGTTTGTGTGTTAGACGCAGCATGAAGCGCAAGGCCAGCTTCACGTGCCCATTCAGCGGGAGCTGCAGCATCACTAAAGACAACCGGCGTCACTGCCAGTCCTGCAGACTCAAGCGCTGTCTGGATATTGGCATGATGAAGGAGTGTGAGTAATCCCAGCGCCAGCATTTCACACCTTCCTCCACTGTAGCTCACAATACACTCCGAATCCCACTGGACGCTAACGCACAAAAGCTGAGGGACGTTTTTACTCTCTCACCGAGGGGGGGGTCAGGGGATTTAAGAAATGAGCACAGAGCTAACGTTACTAAAAACCATGGTCTCCATTTCCATTTCTCTGCCCGACACCTCTTGTTTTCTCACGTCGCAAGAAATCAGTTGCAAACGCAATTTTTGGACCTTTACCATTCTGTCCTGTTCTGTTCAGTTGCTGTTCAAACTGCTCAATTGTAAGTCATTGTGAATAATATCATCTACCAAATACCATAAAAGTGAAGAGGGTGGGTGTGGCTCCAGTTTGTGGGAAAGGTTGAGCATGATCAGGGTTTCATAGGTGTGGAAACCATTAAGCGGTATAGGGTGTATAGGAGTGATTTAGTGTGGTCAGGATGTGTAAAAGGGTCTGTGGAAGGGTTTGGTGTGGTCAGGGTGTGTAGGAGTGGTTTGGTGTGATCAGGGTGTGTAGGAGTGGTTTGGTGTGGTCAGGGTGTTTATGAGTGGTTTGGTGTGGTCAGGGTGTGTAGGAGTGGTTTTTGTGGTCAGGGTGTGAAAGAGAGGTTTGGTGTGGTCAGAGTGTGTAGGAGGGGTTTGGTCAGGGTGTGTAGGAGTGGTTTGGTGTTTTAAGGGTGTTTAGCAGTGGTTTGGTCAGGGTGTGTTGGAGTGGTTTGGTGTGGCCAGGGTGTGTGGGAGTGGTTTGGTGTTTTCAGGTTGTGTAGGAGTGGTTTCCTCAGGGTGTGTAGGAGTGGTTTGGTGTGGTCAGGGTGTTTAGGAGGGGTTTGGTCAGGGTGTTTAGGAGTGGTTTGGTGTTGTCAGGGTGTGTGGGAGTTGTTTTTTGTGGTCAGGGTGTATAGGAGTGATTTGGTGTGGTCAGGATGTGTAGAAGGGTCTGTGAAAGGGTTTGGTGTGGTCAGGGTGTTTAGGAGTGGTTTGGTGTGATCAGGGTGTGTAGGAGTGGTTTGGTGTGGTCAGGGTGTGTCAGAATGGTTTGGTGTGGTCAGGATGTGTAGAAGGGTCTGTGGAAGGGGTTTGGTGTGGTCAGGGTGTGTGGGAGTGGATTGGTCAGGGTGTGTAGAAGGGGTTTGGTCAGGGTGTGAGGGGTTTGGTGTGGTCAGGGTGTGTAGTAGGGGTTTGGTCAGGGTGTGTAGGAGTGGTTTGGTGTTGTCAGGGTGTTTAGGAGTGGTTTGGTCAGGGTGTGTGGGAGTGGTTTGGTGTGGCCAGGGTGTGTGGGAGTGGTTTGGTGTTTTCAGGGTGTGTAGGAGTGGTTTCCTCAGGGTGTTTAGGAGTGGTTTGGTGTTTTCAGGGTGTGTGGGAGTGGTTTGGTGTGGTCAGGGTGTGTAGGAGGGGTTTGGTCAGGGTGTTTAGGAGTGGTTTGGTGTTGTCAGGGTGTGTAGGAGGGGTTTGGTCAGGGTGTTTAGGAGTGGTTTGGTGTTGTCAGGGTGTGTGGGAGTTGTTTTTTGTGGTCAGGGTGTATAGGAGTGATTTGGTGTGGTCAGGATGTGTAGAAGGGTTTGGTGTGGTCAGGGTGTGTAGGAGTGGTTTGGTGTGATCAGGGTGTGTAGGAGTGGTTTGGTGTGGTCAGGGTGTGTCAGAATGGTTTGGTGTGGTCAGGATGTGTAGAAGGGTCTGTGGAAGGGGTTTGGTGTGGTCAGGGTGTGTGGGAGTGGATTGGTCAGGGTGTGTAGAAGGGGTTTGGTCAGGGTGTGAGGGGTTTGGTGTGGTCAGGGTGTGTAGGAGGGGTTTGGTCAGGGTGTGTAGGAGGGGTTTGGTCAGGGTGTGTAGGAGTGGTTTGGTGTTGTCAGGGTGTTTAGGAGTGGTTTGGTCAGGGTGTGTGGGAGTGGTTTGGTGTGGCCAGGGTGTGTGGGAGTGGTTTGGTGTTTTCAGGGTGTGTAGGAGTGGTTTCCTCAGGGTGTGTAGGAGTAGTTGTATGTGGTCAGGGTGTTTAGGAGTGGTTTGGTGTGGTCAGGGTGTTTAGGAGTGGTTTGGTGTTTTCAGGGTGTGTGTGAGTGGTTTGGTGTGGTCAGGGTGTGTAGGAGGGGTTTGGTCAGGGTGTTTAGGAGTGGTTTGGTGTTGTCAGGGTGTTTAGGAGTGGTTTGGTGTGGTCAGGGTGTTTAGGAGTGGTGTGGTCAGGGTGTGTGGGAGTGGTTCGGTGTGGTCAGGGTGTGTGGGAGTGGTTTTGTGTGGTCAGGGTGTTTAGGAGGGGTTTGGTCAGGGTGTTTTAGAGTGGTTTGGTGTGGTCAGGGTGTGTGGGAGTGGTTTGGTCAGGGTGTGTGGGACTGGTTTGGTGTTTTCAGGGTGTGTAGGTGGGGTTTGGTCAGGGTGTATAGGAGGGATTTGGTGTAGTCAGGGTGTTTAGGAGTGGTTTGGGGTTGTGAGGGTGTTTAGGAGTGGTTTGATGTGGTCAGGGTGTGTATGAGTTGTTTTTTGTGGTCAGGGTGTGTGGGAGGGGTTTGGTCAGGGTGTGTAGGAGTGGTTGTATGTGGTCAGGGTGTGTGGGAGTGGTTTGGTCATGGTGTATAGGAGTGGTTTGGTCATGGTGTGTAGGAGTGGTTTGGTCAGGGTGTGTAGGATTGGTTGTATGTGGTCAGGGTGTTTAGGAGTAGGTTGGTGTGGTCAGGGTGTGTCTGGAATGTGGTAGGGGGTTGTTTGGGTGGGGTAAGAGTGTGGCTGTGTGTTAAAGAGGTTGTTTGGGTGGGTTTAGAGTGGTTGGACATGGTAAGTTGTCTGCCTGTGGCATTGGGTTGTTTGGATGTGGTCTGGGTGTGGCTGGGCATGGTATGGGGTTGTTTGGGTGGGGTAAGGGTGTGGCTTGGTGTGTTGAAGGGTTTGTTTGGGCATGGTCAGGGTATGGTTGGATGTGGTCAGGGTTTTTTGAGTGTGGTAAAGATGTTTGGATATAGTCAGGGTGTGTTTAAGCATGGTAAGAGGTGGTTTTGGTGTGGTAAAGGGGTTGTTTGTGTGTGGTCAGGGTGTAGATGGGTGTGGTCACTGATCAGTTTGACTGTAGTGTTTTTGGAGCTTTGTTTCCTGTACTCTTTTTTCTTGTTATAGTCCAGCTTTTTGTGTGACAGTTATCCTGACCGATGAGGAGGTGAAGAGGAAGAAAGATCTGATCCAGAAAAGGAAGGACGAGGAGGCGCAGAAGGTGGCGCAGAAGCCCCACCTCTCTGATGAGCAGAGTGCGATCATCTCCTCGCTGGTGGAGGCTCATCACAAAACCTACGACGACTCGTACTCCGATTTCACCCGCTTCCGAGTAAATCCTCCACATCCTCCATTCTCCTGCTGCCCTGCCTGAAAACTGTTACTGCTTCATCTGCTTCAGTTAGTCCTTTGTCTAAGTGTGTGTGTGTGTGTGTGTGTGTGTGTGTGTGTGTGTGTGTGTGTGTGTGTGTGTGTTGCAGCCTCCAGTGAGACAGGGTCCTGTTACACGCAGTGCCAGTCGAGCCGCTTCACTACACTCGCTGTCTGATGCTTCTTCCGATTCCTTTCGCCACTCACCTGGTAACACACACACACACACACACACACACACACACACACACACACACACACACACACACACACATCTATCTATCTACTGTGTTTGTCTCTTTCACTTGATTAGGTAAAGTACCTCTAATGTGATCTTTACAGTAAACAGGACACACATCAGGTGTTTCCTCGTATTCATGTGTGAGAAAAAACTTATCATGAGATGTTTTTGATTTTTCTCTTCCTGTTTTTTTTTTCTTTGCTGTCTCTATGCCCCTATCTGTCCATCCTTCTGTCTTGTCGGTCTCTCTTTTCTTCTCTTTGTGCGGTCTCTGTTCTTTCCCTCTTTACTCACTATTTTTATCTTTCTGTCGGTCTATTCTCTGTCTCTCTGTCCTCTTATTCTCTGTCCTGTCCTGTTTTGTGTTTTATCTCTCTGTACATCTCTCTCTCTCTCTCTCTCTCTCTCTCTCTCTCTCTCTCTCTCTCTCTCTCTCTCTCTCTCTCTGTTCTGTGTTCTGTCTGGGTGATGACACTTCCTGTCATGTTACTGTGTGTGTGCTGTCTATATCTGTCCTATCTTTCTGTTTTGTCTCTTCCTCTGCCATGTCTCTCTTTGTCCCCCCCCTCTGTCCTGTCTCCCTCTGTCTCATCTTTCTCTGTCCCGTCTCTTTCCTGTCTCTCTGCAGAGTCGGGTGATGGGAAGTTGAATCTGAGCAGTATGTTGATGATGTATCAGGAACAGGGTTCTAGTCCTGACTCTAAGGAGGACGAGGGTTCGCGTTTGTCCATGCTCCCTCACCTGGCTGATCTGGTCAGCTACAGCATCCAGAAGGTCATCGGATTCGCCAAGATGATCCCCGGGTTCAGGTAAAGAACACCGACTCCTGTCAAAATGAGTTCTGAAAAACACCAATAATCTCCGCCAGATTCCAGAATTTAGTGAATTTCCATGTTTATATTTGTTTCAGTTCCGTAATTCCATCCTCGTTTTCCACATCAGGAAAATCATACGGTTTCGATGCAAATGTTTAAACACAAACGTCTATATTTACGGAAAACCATGTGAACGAGCAGTTACTATGGAAACATTTATATTAGAATGAACATATTGGACCTGATGCTACAGTAATGTTGATATTCATCTTGGTGTATGTGTGTGTGTGTGTGTGTGTGTGTGTGTGTGTGTGTGTGTGTGTGTGTGTGTGAGACAGAGAGTTGACGGCGGAGGATCAGATCGCTTTGCTGAAGTCTAGTGCTATTGAGGTGATCATGCTGAGGTCCAATCAGTCCTTCAGTCTAGAGGATATGAGCTGGTGTTGTGGGGGGGAGTTCAAGTACTGCGTCAATGATGTTACTAAAGGTATACGCACACGCACACGCACACACGTACACACACACACACACACACACACACACACACACACACACACACACACACACACACACACACAGTGGTACCAGCATTGGGGTTCCATATTTCCATCTTAATCAGAAACATTCTCTTTGCTCTGTAATGGGTGGGGCCGCATATCAGCTCAGTTTTGTGATGTCACAAAAATAATAACAAAAAATTTCATTTCATGGTTTTGTTTATTAATGTGCATTAAAACAGTTCCTTAATATATTTTTTACATTTTACAAATAATTGCAAGATTTTTATTAGATTTATTATTAATGAATAGTTTTAATTTATTATTTGTTTTTATTATTATTTATTATAAATTACATATTAATAATGTATTATTTATTCATGCTTATTTTAAAATATTTGCATTTCTGAGGCAGAAAGTCAAAGTTGAGTCATGCTTATTTTTAAACATGTCGTTAATTCTTTTTTTATATATAATTTTTTGTCCTAAATGTGATGTTTTTGACAATTTATTTTTAGATTGATTTATTTACTGTTTATTTTTCTGATATTAGCAGACGGAAAATACTATATATTGTCAGGAAGCTATTTTATTTTATTTAATTTAAATTATTTTTCTTTTATTAATATTTGTTTTTGTGGGTTTTTTTACACTGTTGTGGATTTTTACAGGAACCAGAACCTTTTAAATAATTTAAAATTAGTTTTTTTTCTTTATATTTGGTTTTTGTAGTTATAGACACCAGAGACAATACAATTGTAAAATGTATTAATTAAATGTATTATATATATACAGTATATAATTTGGATTTATTTTATAATATATTAACCATCTAAGGGATTTCAGTCGCAGTTTTGGTAATGCTTGTGTTAAACCTGTGCGTTTGTGTGCGTGTGTATTCGTGTGTGTGTGTGTGTGTGTGTGTGTGTGTGTGTGTGTGTGTGTGTAGCTGGCCACACTCTGGAGCTGCTGGAGCCGCTGGTGAAGTTCCAGGTGGGGTTGAAGAAGCTGAATCTGCACGAGGAGGAGCATGTGTTGCTGATGGCCATCTGCCTGCTGTCCCCCGGTGCGTCCGAGCTGCTGCCCATCACTCAGCCCTGCAGCCGTCTAATCAAATCCAAATCCGATTATATTCCACCCAATACACTTTATTCACTTTATTTACCCCCTGAGGGAGCGGTGTGTGAGTGTGTGTGTGTTTGTGTGTGTGTGACCAGAAAAGAGATGATCAGACATAAAGCAGTGCAGCGCTGCAGCAGACGGCCATTTTGTTTTCTGTTATCATTTAAATCTAATCATTAAATTAGATTTGTTTTTTTTTTTGGTGTGAACCTGCAGCACAACAGCCGCTTTATCACAATGTCACCGACATCAAACACACACTGCGTTTACAGCTCGGTTGTCACGGCAACCTGTTTTTTCATCATCAAAAACATATTATAGTTTATAGTTACAGGTTATGCAAATAATTATACTTATTATAATATATACATATTACTGATTTATTTGTTTTCCTGCTGGAAAAAACAGTACAAGAAAAAAAGGGAGGGAGGGACAGACAGACAGATGGAGGTTGGACATGTAGATGGATGGATAGTTGGATGGATGGAGGGATGGATGGAAATGTAGATAGATGGAGGTTGGATAGATGGAGGGATGGCTGGAAATGTAGATAGATGGAGGTTGGATGAATAGATATGTAAATAGATGGAGGTTGGATGGATGGAGGGATGGCTGGAAATGTAGATAGATGGAGGATGGATGGATGGAGGTTGGATAGATGGAGGGATGGCTGGAAATGTAGATAGATGGAGGTTGGATGAATAGATATGTAAATAGATGGAGGTTGGATGGATGGAGGGATGGCTGGAAATGTAGATAGATGGAGGATGGATGGATGGATATGTAGATGGATGGATGGATGGATAGATATGTAGATAGATGGCGGTTGGATGGATGGATGGACATGTAGATAAATGGAGGTTGGATGGATGGACATGTAGTTAGATGGAGGTTGGATGGATGGACATGTAGTTAGATGGAGGTTGGATAGATAGAGGGATGGATGGAAATGTAGATAGATGGAGGTTGGATGAATGGATATGTAAATAGATGGAGGTTGGATGGATGGAGGGATGGCTGGAAATGTAGATATATGGAGGATGGATGAATGGATGGATATGTAGATGGATGGATGGATGGATGGATGGACATGTAGATAGATGGAGGTTGGATGGATGGATGGATGGATATATGGATGGATGGACATGTAGATAGATGGAGGTTGGAAGGATGGATGGATGGATGGATGGATGGATGGACATGTAGATAAATAGAGGTTGGATGGATGGACATGTAGTTAGATGAAGGTTGGATGGACATGTAGTTAGATGGAGGTTGGATGGATGGACATGTAGATAAATAGAGGTTGGATGGATGGACATGTAGTTAGATGAAGGTTGGATGGACATGTAGTTAGATGAAGGTTGGATAGACATGTAGTTAGATGGAGGTTGGATGGACATGTAGTTAGATGGAGGTTGGATGGATGGACATGTAGTTAGATAATGGATGGCTGAATAGATAAAAGGAAAGTGCTTTTAAAGCACACAAATGTTGATCATGTGATTTGAAGCTTTACTATAAATACAGGACACATTTTTAATCCAAAGAAACGTTGAGATAGCGTTTATTACACGTTTATTAGGCGTTTATTACATGCTTATTACACGTTTATTAGGCGTTTATTACACGTCGTTATTCACCTCGATTCATTTGACTGTAAAAAAAACTTCAGGATCAAACACTTTAACAAAAAGATACGATACGGACTGATGTCTCTTTTTAACACTGCGGATTACTGAATCAAGTGTCAGAGATGATAACCAGGGGTGTGTGTGTGTGTGTGCGTGTGTGTGTGTGTGTGTGTTGCAGACCGTCCCGGCGTGCAGGATCACGAGCGTGTTGAGGTTCTACAGGAGCGTATCTCAGAGGTCCTCCAGGCGTACATCCGAGTGCACCACCGCGGCCGTCTGCTTTACGCTAAGATGATCCAGAAGCTGGCGGAGCTGCGCAGCCTTAGTGAGGAGCACTCAAAGCAGTACCGCACACTGTCCTTCCAACCCGAGCACAGCATGCAGCTCACGCCGCTCGTCCTCGAGGTGTTTGGAGGACAGGTCACCTAGAGGTCAGGAGGAGTGTGTCGGGTGTGGACGTATGGACAATCCCCATGAAACACACACACGCAGAGTGGGGGAATGATACCTGTGTGTGTGTGTGTGTGTGTGTGTGTGTTCTTTCCTTTATCATGGGCTCTAGTGTGTTTGTGAGCGCCATGGCAACGCAAAACATCTATTCCATAAACATTAACGTGCAGTATTTCACTACATCATGTGTAGCTGTGTGTGTGTGTGTGTGTGTGTGTGTGTGTGTGTGAGAGAGAGTGAGTGTTGTAGCTCTGCTTGTCCACTACTACTGTCTCTTTTCATCTATCATTAAAATGCACATGCACACAGTCCAGCTGCTCAACCAATCACAATGCAACAATTCACCCTCAAGCCCCACCCCCTTTAAGAGCTCTGATTAGATCTTGCACAAAATCAGGTTCAGGCAAAAATCATTATTTATATACAAAAATTATTAATTTTATGCGTGACTCGTTTATTCCACCACAAATCACTCGTGGATTCATGTGTGCTCACTACGTAGCCACAAACATGTCATAACTCACATAAACACCATTATCATGTTAATTATGCAAATTCTATTGTCATAAAGGACACTTTCCTGTCGAGAGTTTCCTTATCAAACAAACAGGAGTCAGTAAATTTACCTAAATGACTCATATGAGTCATATGGGCAAATCTATAAGATTGACTCAGAGTCATTTGGCCAAATTTTATTTCATTCATTCATTCATGTTCACATCTTATCAACTTTTTGTTATTTTTTTATGATGGATATTAATAATTATTAATAATCTTTTTTTTTAAGATGCTTATGATGCCTAAAGAACCGATTTCTGATCACACTTTGACTCACTGAATGAAATGCAATAGAATCAGGAAGTCTCAAAAAAATATTAACTTTTGTGAAATCTACGTCTTCCGGTTTCCTCCATTTCTCACCTCATCGTATTCACGTTAACTGACGTAGTACAGTCTCTGAGTACACTACGTTACTCTCGCATTTCAGGGCTTTTCTATTACTGAATTCAAATCCAGAATGGCTTCCTGTACACTGTGTGTGTTCACTACAGGGTGTATAACATGGGGGTGTTATAGAGCATTTATAAGAAGGCTTTCATAAGCTACAGACTTCTACAGAAATCTTTATTTTTGTCCTTCTCCTGTACCGAACGATACACGAGTCATTTATTCAAATATAGTAAATGATCTACTTTCAGATCAAATAAACGAATCCAAAATGTTTTAAAAGCAGTAAAAAGCCATAAAATCTAAACGCAATAGAAAAACAAGGAGTTTGAGGAATCGATTTTTAATAACATGAGCGCTAAATGTGACTAAATGACTCGTGGAGTTGGACTCGGAGTCAAGTTCGAACCATGTTTGATGAGTTTGTATTTTAGAGATGGATTTCTCACGATGTTGAGATTGAAAAGCAGAACATCACGGTGGAAAAATGCAACCAAGACGCTTAAACAATCTCCATCCCAAAGGGCCTTTCTCCATTTCTTTGCTCCTTCTCGCTCGGTGTAGAAAGCGAGTGATGCTGTGAGGTGTGTATGAGTGGCTCAGCGTTCCGTCGCCGACAGTTTTGACGATGAGCTTTGAAAAAAAAAAAGTGTAAATACTACGACTATATATCCTTAAACGTTATATCCTTAGAGCCTACACGTATATACTCTTACTCTCTGAGCTGGAACGTGTACATAGAGCCGAGTTCCTCTTTACGCTCGGATTACGATCAGCGTGTGAGATCTCGCAGGGGTTTGAGGTCGAACTCTAGTTTCTTTAGGACGCTGTTGTAGAAAACAGAGATGTTTTCAAGCTTTGGA
>JBCEWE010000754.1:67500-76242 GCA_039877035.1 Silurus lanzhouensis
AGTCCAAAGGGTAAACCATGATGAACTACCTCACTCAGCTACACACGCATGTGATATATGGTTTTGTTTTTTTGTATTTTTTATGATCGGTGTTTGTATTTATTGGCGCCGTGCCTCGCATACGGCCGACTCGAGTACCTCAGACTTTAGCGTGTTTCCCGCAGTGACGCGACTCGCCTTAACACAGCATTACAGCGCCTCCTATTATTATTATTATTATTATTATTATTATTATTAATTCTCTGTTTTTTCTTTCTTTCCTTTTCTCTTCAGTCACAGAACTACAGACGTGTGGGTCAAAAGACGAAATCGCAATAAATCATTCAATTAATAATTGTGATATTAATTGTATAATTATATTTAAATTATGTATTATTTACAGATAAGATGATAATAAAAAGGTTTTAAAAAAAACCAACAAACATTATTGAATTCAACATGATAATAAATAATTAACATTTTACTTGTATTTTATTAAATTTTATAATTAATTATATATTTTAAAATTATTATATAATTATGTCCAATAATAAACATCAATATCTAAGAATAAACATTTTAGTCTTATATATAAAAATAAAAAAGATAATAAATAAATACATTTTAAATTGAATACAAAAAATACAAGGTGTTTTAAATAATTAAAAGTATTTATTTTTCAAAATATTTCAGTGTTAATTATTGGAATAACAATCATCAAATATTAAATACACAAAAATTGATCTTCAGTGAAAGTCCAGATTTTATATTTCTGTCTGATTTGTTTATTGACATTTATGATTTTTATTGCTAATTATTAGAATAATCATTTATAAATCATTTGTAAAAGCAAAACTATTTGGGTTTTTCCAGTACAGATTTCATTTCTGCATTTTTTTTTTATTTTCTATATAATTTTTTTTATTTTATTTCGTCTTTGACCCACACACACACACACACACTACACACGTATAAAGCTGTAGTGGGAGTGGTCACTCCTGTGACTGACAGTGTTCAGTAGCTGCTGGGATTGGTTGGCCCCTCCTCAGGCCACACCCCCTTTTGATTCTGACTGTACGTTGGATTTATTGCTGCTTTCAGAAACGTGTACAAGAAAAAAAAATCACACAAACGCAATCACCTCACGAGTCAACCTCGTTTCCCCTTTTATCCGTGATCCTGTCATCGATCTTTCACTGAGAAACTCGCTCCAGTACCAACACCTCGACCTGTCCTGTCTTTACATTTATACCACACACACACACACACACACACACACACACACAGCTGCTAACGTGTCAGTGCCTCAGATCAGATCAGGTCATTATGACAGTTTCACTCCTAAAAGGGGAAACAGACTCACTCTTTGTGTTTTCAGATAATTTCTTTGTATTTTTGACCCTCTTGGGACTCCATAGGGACGCAGTCTGGGTCCCCAGAAAAACAGTCGCATGCCTTCACACCAGGACCTCAGTTTTATTGTTTTAAATAAATCTAACTGTAAAAATGAAATGTTTTTATTTCTTTTTCCTTGATTAGATATTGATTTCATGTAATGTTTCGTCGAATGTTTTACAAATCAAACAATAAAATAACAGCGTGTATGATTAAAAACCATGTGTGAGTTTATTTATTATAGTTTTTATTTTATTGGTTCACACAATACTGATTAGGAATTAGTATTAATCAACTATAAATATTAATGAGAATGGAGTGTAATTCAAATCTGCTACAATGTGCTCAGGACCACTGGTTACATGAAGAATTCCATCACTGAACAGTTCACAGCTATAATGATGGAACTGTTATGGGTCTGGTTCCTCTCAAAGTTCCTCTTTTGTCACAAACACATTCATACACAGTACGACATGTAATGTAATGCTTTTTACAAATGTCCAACTAATCATGAAGAAATACAATATAAAGATACAAAAAGAGTAAAGTAACATAAAAATAAATAAGATAAAAGTATATTCAAATATAATCTGACTAAGTATGAATAGAAATATATATATATATACACACACATACACTAGCAAAAAGTATAGTAGTGCAGTAGTACATGAATTAACAGAAGGGATGGATGGATGGATGGATGGATGGATATGTATGACAGGAGTACAGAGTAAAGTGACTCAGTATGATGTAATTGTTTAAAATTAGTGTCCATTTGTTGTATAAAAGAAATGTAAGTGAAAGTCCATCCAGTTAGAGTTCCACTAGTTCGAGAAATGCAAATAATAGTGAATAATGTGAATAATAGTGTATAGTTGCTGGGTGTCTCCTGGTTTAAACTCCATGGTTCACTTTATATTATTATACATTGTTGTATATGAAAGGTGCAGTGATTCCTATAAAATTCTTCAAAGAATTGTTTTCATTATTGATGCAGAAGTTTGTAATAATCACCATTAATTTCAGACTCTTAATCTCGTTCTTTATAAAAAAAATTAAGGTGGCATCTGTGATTTTCTAACAATGTTGTGGGTTTTTTTTTTTAGAATTATTAATGTCGATGCAGAATTGAGTATTAATCAAAGATATACAATAACAAACTTTATTTTTCTCTGTTTATGTTTAAATGGTTCACTTTATGCTACAAGTCTTTTTCTGAAGCAGAATCATCTTTATTGCAAAGTTTCATGGGTTGCACATACAAGGGATGTGTCATAGTGCGCTGGTGCTTTAAAAATAAAAACTATTAAAAAAAAACAGGAAAATAAAATAACTGAAGATAAAGACATCAAGTATAGAGTTTGCACAGGAGATGTAAAGTGAGGCAGTGCAATGATACCGAATAAGTCCAAGGTTCAGGGTTGCAATATAGTGATCCTTGTTGATCCTAATCCTAACCTGGATGGTGATGGAGGAGGTGAGTATGTAAACATTTCTTTACAGTTTAAGGTGCAGTTTGTGTTATTTTGGAGAATTATTCATGTCGTTAGTGTTAATGAGATAAGTGTTTATTCGACCATGTTTACGTTTCCATGGTTTGAACAGATCACTTTAAAACACTAGACTTTGTTGTAGGTAAGTTAAAGGTGCGGTCAGTGATTTTTTTTTTTTTTGACAATCATTTATTATTAATAGATGATTAATTTAGAGATGAGTATTAATTATCAATTGAAAGAATGAAAATATTATTTGGTTTTTATTTGTACACAAACTCTGAACCTCTTTTTTTTTTCAGATTTTAGGAGGACAGTGATTAATTTATTTTTGAATGACCTATTAATACTGATGCAGAAATAAGTATTAATCAAAAACTAGTGATAACAATGTTTCTTTTGCTCTGTTGATGTTTCCCTGTTTCAGGCTGAGATTAAAGGTGCAATCAGTGATTATTTTAAAGAATTTGTTATGTACATACTGATAATGTTGGTATTGATCCTGAAGGAGATCTAATCAAAAGAAGAAGATAAACTTTATTTCACTCTGTTTACTTTTCCATGGTGTACCTGGTGATCTGTGCACCTCAGGCTACGACCAACTCTGAAGATTAAAGGTGCAGTCAGTGATATTTTATATTATTGTAATAATAATAATAATAAAATGTATTAGTATCAAAACAGAAAAAAAATAACCAAAAATAGAATAACCCTAACCCTGATTTCACTTTGTTTGCTTTATTTAAGTGAAATACTTCAGCAGGGTTCCAGACTCGGCAGATTAAAGGTGCAGTCAGCAATTTTTTCAAGAATTATTGTTACTACAATGAGTATAAATAGATGATGAAAAAACATATATTTTTCTCTGTTTAATGTTTTTTTTATTTAGTGCACATTAGACTGCTTGTCTCTCTGTAGATTAAAGGTGCAGTCATTGATTCTTTGGAGAGAATATTTCATGTTGATTCTGATACAGTGTCAGGGATCCACCAGCCACACCTTCACTTATCACTCCAAGCCACTCTCCCACTTACTAATCAGCTACACCTGGCACTCATCAGCTTCCGTGCTATATAACCCCCGTTCCTCCACCAGCTCATTGTCCGTTCTACAGCTTAGGCGATAGAACACTGTCGGACTACTCAAGCTACTCAGTGTTGGTTATATGGTTGGCTACGTTACTCTAGGTGGTTTTGTTTTAGCTTATGCCCGATCACAGCTCTTACCTGGTTTAGCAACCTGGGGTTTCCTTTTTGTGTTTTGCCCTGTTCTTTTCACATTAAAAAGCCTTGTGGATTTCACTCCGGTTTCCGGCACGTTCTTTTGCCTGACAGAAGAACGGACCCTCACAAAACGAAGGCACCATAACACGGAAGGAAAGAAACAGCGTTACCTCAGCATGGAGGACCAGCCCGCTGCCGCGTCCGGGTTAGCGGAGGACCAACCGTTGCCACGTCGAGTTCGTGAGGGAGCTCACGCCGCGCTTCGAGAGGCTTTCCGGCGGAAGCCGCACACCTAGCTCCTCCACCATCCGGCAGCCCGATGGCGCTCCCAGCGTCTTTTTCCGAAAATGCGGCGGAATGTCATGGCTTCCTGCTCCAGGCGGCCATCTACATCGAGATGCGACCACAATGTTTTCCTAGCGAACGAGCAAAGGTCGCGTTTCTGATTTCGCTGCTCACTGGAAGAGCGCTAGCGTGGGCAAGAGCGCTCTGGAGCGCAGCGAGCCCGGCCCTGACGTCATACACCGGTTCACGAGTCATTTCACCGAGGTATTTAGCACCGCCCCGGGGATACCTCAACCGCTGATCAGCTGCTCAACCTCCACCAGGGGATAGACAGCGTGTCGAGTTACAGCCTCCGCTTCCGCACTCTGGCGGCATCTGCTGGTTGGGATGAGAAGGCGCTGTTGGCTGTATATCGCAGAGGCCTAAATCAGGAGCTCCGGCTGGCGATGGCCACTTATGATGACTCTCTGGGCTTGAGGCATTTATTCAGAGATCCATCCGAGTCTCTCAGCACTGGCAGCCTGCAAATCCCCGAGGTCGAACCAGCACCGGCTATGGCAGCGCCAACAATTCCAGAACCCGAACCCATGCAACTCGGGTCACAGCGGCTGTCTCGGCAAGAAAGGGAGCGCCGGTGGGCGGCTGGAGCTTGCCTCTACTGTGGAGAGAAAGGACATCGCGTGGCCAATGTCCTGTGAGGCCTCCTTGTCGGACGGTGAGTACTGTCACGCTTTCTCCTGACATTACTCATCTGTCTACGCTCAGGGTCACCTTGGTAACCCTGCTCTCTCTCTATCGGCTAACGCCCTAGTTGACTCAGGATCCGCGGGGAACTTCATCTCCCAGGCGTGTTTAGAACGCCTCCAGCTACGCCGGCAGAGGGGATCCAGGAACTGGCCGTCCAGACCATCCAGGGACGACCATTAGGGAAGGGCAAGGTGAAGTACTGTGCTCCACTTATCGTCCTCCAAGTCGGAGTGCTACACCAAGAAGTGATTCAGCTTCTCGTACTGGAGGATTCGACAGTGGACGTAATCTTGGGTCGTCCCTGGTTAGCCAAGCACTCCCCTACTTGTTCCTGGGACCCGTGTGACATCTTGGAGTGGAGCCCGCCTGCCGGCAGAAGTGTTTACGTCCACTCCGACTCCCTCCGGACCGTCTTAACCCTGGCAGCTACTCAAGTGGAAGGAGCTCCCCAACCCGCTCAGGTGGAGATCCCGCATGAATATCAGGCCTTCTCTGACGTCTTTAGTGAGGAGGCGCCACTCAGTTACCCCCACACGCCGTGGGACTGTGCCATTGATCTAAAGCTGGGGCTAAACTACAAAGGGCCGGGTCTACCCTTGTCAGCCCGGAACACCAAGCAATGGAGGCTACATCCAACAGGCCTCCGACAGGGCTTTATCACCCGTCTTCCTCCCCGGCGGCCTCTAGCTTCTTCTTCGTGGCAAAGAAGGACGGGGGTTTGCGCCCTTGCATTGACTACAGGGGCCTTAATGCACAGATCGCCCCGCTTCCGTACCCGCTCCCCTGGTCCAGCGGCCTTGGAAGAACTACGTGAGGCTCGCATCTTTACCAAGCTGGATCTCCGAAGCGCGTACAACTGGTGCGCATCCGCGAAGGGACGAGTGGAAGACGGCGTTCATTACTCCCTCTGGTCACTATGAGTATCGGGTCATGCCGTATGGCCTTTCCATTGCTCCGGCGGTCTTCCAAAACTGTATGAACGAGGTGTTCCGTCCCTTCCTTCATCGGTTCGTAATCGTTTACATTGATGACATCCTGATCTACTCCAGGACGCTGCACGAACACCACAAGCACGTCACCAGGTCCTAGCCCGGCTGCGAGAACACGACTATATCTCAACCTTCCAAGTGTGAGTTCCATCGCTTGGAGATACAGTTCCTTGGTTACAACATCAACGCAGCAGGCATCAGGATGGATGAGAGGAAGGTGATGGCCGTACGGGATTGGCCCGTTTCCACCTCAATCAAGGAACTCCAGAGGTTTTTGGGCTTCGCCAACTTCTACCGCCGGTTCATTGGAGGTTTCAGCCTGGTTACCGCCTCTCTCACGTCTCTACTGCGAGGAAAGGCCAAGACCCTCTCCTGGACCCAGAAGCACAAAAGGCCTTCGAGGAGCTACGCACAAGGTTCTGTACCGCTCCGCTTCTCCATCATCCTGACCCCAGCTCCATTTGTTGTCGAGGTGGACGCATCTTCCACGGGCGTAGGGGCCACCCTCTCCCAGCATTCAGGGAATCCCCTCTACTCCATCCCTGCGCCTACTTCTCAAAAAAGCTGTCTCCAGCGGAACTGAATTACGACATCGGTAACCGGGAACTCCTAGCCATCAAACTGGCCTTGGAGGAGTGGAGACACTGGCTGGAGGGGGCTGTCCATCCTTTCACAGTCATCACGGATCACAAGAACCTTCAGTACCTCCGTGAGGCCAAGCGCCTAAATCCCCGTCAGGCACGGTGGGCTCTCTTTTTACCCGGTTTAACTTCACCATCACCTATCGGCCAGGATCAAGAATGGCAAGGCCGATGCTCTCTCCAGGTGTATGGACCTGAGGAACCCACCGAGCCTGGGCCGATCTTGCCTCCAACGATCGTTCTGAGCCCGATCATATGGGAGTTGGACGAGAACATCCGCAGGGCACACGCGGAGAACCGACTCCCCTGGTTGTCCGAGGACCGGACCTTTGTTCCTCCAGTGTGTCGACAGGCCTTACTTAGAGCAGTCCACGAAGTCCCAGGGTCTGGGCACCCAGGCAGGAGGCAGACCTGCGTCTGGTTCAGGGGCGATACTGGTGGCCAGGTATGAGCAACACAGTGGCCGAGTTCGTCCGAGGCTGCAACATCTGTGCCATCTCAAAAACTCCCCGACATCTACCAATGGGCAAACTTGTCCCCTACCTACTCCACAAAGGCCGTGGTCTCATATCGGCATAGACTTTGTCACAGACCTGCCACGGTCAGAGGGTTTCACCTGCGTTCTCGTGGTCGTCGATCGGTTCTCCAAGGCCTGCCGTTTGTCCCTCTCCGAGGCCTCCCACAGCTCTGGAAACCGCGGAGGCGCTCTTCCATCATGTCTTCCGCAACTACGGCCTCCCTGAGGAGATAGTGTCTGACCGGGACTCTCAGTTCACCTCACACGTCTGGAGGGCGTTTTTCCGACTACTGGGAGTCACCGTCAACCTGTCGTCCGGTTACCACCCCAGTCTAACGGCAGACCGAGCGGAAGATCAAGAGCTGGGGAGGTACCTGAGGACATATTGCATCAGACCAGGAGGAGTGGAGCCGGTTCCTGCCTGGGCGGAGTACGCACAGAACTCGTTGCGCCAAGACACACAGGTCTCACCCTTTTCAATGCGTGTTGGGGTTCCAACCCCCACTGTTTCCCTGGTCCGATGAGCCCTCCGATGTGCCCGCGGTGGACACTGGTTCCGGGAGAGCGTCCGACATGGGATGCTGCACACACTCAGCTGCGCAGGGCAGTGAGGGAAACCCAGCGACATGCGGATGCACGAAGGTCGGAAGCCCCGCGTACAGGCCGGAGACTGGGTCTGGCTATCCACCAGAGATCTCCGACTGCGGCTTCCCTGTCGGAAGTTGAGCCCCCGGTACATCGGCCGTTCAGGATCGAGAGCAGGTCAACGAGGCGGCATACCGTCTGGAACTCCCGCCACAATACCGGATACACCCCACCTTCCACGTGTCACTTCTCAAGCCACACCATCCACGACAGCCAACGCCCAGCGAGGCAAGGCCCCCTCCGCCTGAAGTATTGGAACAACCCTCGGTCTATACGGTACGGGAGGTGCTGGACTCTCGTCGTCGGGGCAGGGTGCTGGAATACCTCGTGACTGGGAGGGCTATGGCCTGAGGAACGATCATGGGTGGCGAGGCAGAACATACTGGATCCAGCGTCCTGGAGGAGTTCCACGCCGCTCATCCGCATCGGCCAGCGCCCGGGTCGGGGTCGACCCAGGCGCAGGGTTAGGGCGTCGGGAGCCGCCCCTGGGGGAGGGGGTACTGTCAGGGATCCACCAGCCACACCTTCACTTATCACTCCAAGCACTCTCCCACTTACTAATCAGCTACACCTGGCACTCATCAGCTTCCGTGCTATATAACCGTTCCTCCACCAGCTCATTGTCCGTTCTACAGCTTAGGCGATAGAACACTGTCGGACTACTCAGCTACTCAGTGTTGGTTATATGGTTGGCTACGTTACTCTAGGTGGTTTTGTTTTAGCTTATGCCGATCACAGCTCTTACCTGGTTTAGCAACCTGGGTTCCTTTTTGTGTTTTGCCCTGTTCTTTTCACATTAAAAAGCCTTGTGGATTTCACTCGGTTTCC
>JBCEWE010000744.1:0-5000 GCA_039877035.1 Silurus lanzhouensis
GGTATCTCACTATGGGAATCGCCTCGGGCGTGACCAATCCTGGAAGCATCAATCACACCACGTCTGTCGGCTGACAGACCAATCACGACAGTGATGCGGGAGTCCCGCCTCCCTATATACACCGCTGCTGCGGTCCCTGCCTCATTCTCACATATCTCTTCTCCGTGCACTGCAAGGAGGGAAGTGTGGTGAGATACCTCACTCATGTTATCAGAGAAACCGGGGTTACGTAAGTAACCTAAAGTTCTCTTTCAAACATTCGCTCGGTATCTCACTATGGGATATAGACAACTCCCGTATTGCAGATATGCTGTCCGAAGCAGGTGTCAACCAACTCAGTGATGTGATAAAAGAGATAATCCCTCTCACTGAAGAGAGTGGAAAAACGAGAGAAATGACAAACATCCGAACCACGATGTTTCCATCACCCGTTGTCATTCCCTTACGCACACACGTATACATGACCAAAAACATATCTATATAGACAAAACATCTATATAATATATCCACAATATACAAATATATATTACACACTCAGGACGGAATGAGCCAGCGAAGGCTCCGTGACATCCAGCCTATAAAAACGGACAAAAGTGTGCGGCGAAGCCCAGCATGCAGCCGCACAGATGTCCTGAATCGAAACACCCTTAAAAAGCGCCCACGAAGTGGCCAAGCCTCGGGTACTATGAGCCTCAGTCCTTCCGGAGGTTTGAGACCCATGCTATTATAACACATTACAATAGCCTCCACGAGCCAATGGGACAGGCGCTGCGGGAAACGGGACTTCCCTTACGGGAAACGACCCAAGAAACAACAGCTGACTACTCCGTCTCAAACCTTCGTCTCGTCAACATAGTGACGTAACGCACGGACAGGACACAGACAGTGAAGTCGCTCCTCCTCCGCTGAGGAAAAAGGAGGCGGATGAAAAGCCACCAAATCCACCTGTCTGCAGGCGAAGGCTAACTCGCTCACCTTAGGGATAAATGCCGGATTAGTCTTAAGAGCCACTCGCGAGAAATCCGAAGCAAACCGCATGCAGGAGTTATGAACTGACAAAGCATGAAGTTCACCAACCCGCTTCGCGGTAGAAAGAGCCAATAACAAGTGACCTTCAGCGACAGGAGCTTTAAATCAATACTCCCTATCGGCTCAAAGGAGACTGAGAGAGCGCGCTCAGGACCACTGACAGATCCATGGCGGAACCAGCGGCTTTGAGAACGTGCTCAGACGCCGCGCTCCCTTCATAAACCTGCACACGAGCGGGTGAAGGCCGATAGTATTACCGTCAACCCTACGTGGCATGCAGAAACAGCGGCGAGATAAACCTTAACGGTTGAAAAAGCCCTGCCCTTATCCAAAAGTTCTTGCAAAAGCACAACACCTCTGCCACAGAACAGTGAAAAGGGACGATATGTCTCTGAGCACACCATAATTCAAACACACTCCATTTCTTATCATATGCAGAGCGCGTCGAAGCTGCTCTCGCATTCTGAATCGTCTCAATCACCCTCGGCGGCAAACCAGCGACGCTGAGATTCATCCTCTCACGGGCCAGGCCCAGAGAGCTACTCTGTCCGTGCCGGGTGAAAAATCTCTCCGCGCGCTTGCGACAGGAGATCCCTGCGCAACGGGAGAGGCCAGGGTCGATCGTGCAGGAGTTGGAAAATCTCCGTCAGCCACACTTTCCTGGCCAGTTCGGAGCGATTAGTATGACAGAGTGACCGTCTTCTCTTACTCTGTGTAGAGTCGGCACGATCAAACTTAGAGGAGGAAATGCGTAAAGCAGAACGCTTGGCCACGGGTGGGCTAACGCATCCACACCCATAGGTGCACCGTTTCTCACCAGAGAAAAGAACAGAGGGCAATGAGTGTTTTCGTGCGAGGCGAAGAGATCTACGGCGGCCCGGCCGTATCTCTCCCATAACAGGTTCCCCACCTGAGGATGGAGAGACCACTCCCCGTACAGGGGATTTCCCCTGGACAAGAGATCCGCCCCCGCATTCAACATTCCCGGCACATGAGTCGCTCGCAGCGACAAGAAATGCTCCATGCCCCACACCATGAGATCTCGTGCTAGACGATGAAGTCGAGGAGAGCGCGTTCCGCCCTGGCGATTTATGTACGCCACCGCCGTCGTGTTGTCTGATCTGACCAATACGTGGTGACACCGAAGAAACAGAACGAAATGTTTCAAAGCTAGAAACACCGTTAACAGCTCCAGAAAGTTTATGTGCGCGCATCGAAGCGAAACGGGCCATTTCCCTTTCGCTATCCTGCCTTCGCACACCGCACCCCAACCTGCGAGTGACGCATCTGTCGTCACCACTTCCTCAGGGAAACAGCCCCAGCGGGTTCCCGACTCGAGAAAACCGCGACTTCTCCAGGGATGGAGAGCGCGTAAGCACAGTGACGTCACCATCACCTTGCGATTGAGGTGGCGCTTCGGACATAAGCGCTGTGCCGTAACCCAGCATTGAAACTCTCTCATTCGCAAAAATCCCAACGGTATGACAGACACTGCCGAAGCCATCAGCCCCAGCAGGCGTAAACAGAGTCTGAATGGGACTTTCCTTCCTCTCTGAAAAGAGAGAGACAACCGCGAATCGACCTGACGCGCTCTTCTGATAGAAAAGCCTGAAACAGGTCTGAGTTCAATCTGAGACCCAGGTATATTATTTCCTGTGTGGGCACCAAGCAGCTCTTTGTCTCGTTTATCCTGAAACCCAAGCCAGTCAGGTGAGACAGAAGCACACTCGTATCCATCTCTGCTTGCTGCCGTGACGGAGCGCAGAGGAGGAGATCGTCCAAATACGCTGACACTCTGAGACCCGATGCTCTCAGCGGTGACAGTGCAGCTTCGACACATTTGGTAAAGATCCGCGGAGCTAGAGCTAGCCCGAACGGAACCGCCAAATATTCGTAGGCTGTGCCCTGATAGGCAAAGCGTAGGAATTTTCTGTGTGCCGGATAAATGCTTATGTGGTAATACGCGTCCTTCAGATCCACTGACGTAAACCAGTCTCTGGGACGAATAACACTGTACAAAGCTCTCAAAGTGAGCATCTTGAACTTGTACTTTCTGAGGTGTTTGTTGAGGTTCCGTAAATCCAGAATGGGACGGAGACCCCCCCTTTCTTGGGAACGACAAAATACCGGGAGTAAAAGCCGAGCTGGCTGTCCTCTCGCGGCACTGATCGAATTACCCCTTTGCTCAGTAAGGAGGTTATTTCGTCCTCCAAAACCTGAGCAGATTCGCCCTCTGCTGTCGACCAAATCACGCCGCTGAAAAGCGGTGGTCTTACGGCAAACTGCAGGCGATATCCCCGCTGTATTGTGGAATACATCCAAGGACAAACTGCGCATGCGCGCCAACTCTCCGCGCGAGCAGAGAGCGGGCCTCTGCGGCTCTCGCTGACAGACGGCGTGGTGGCACCATCTGGCGCGGAGCCGGTGGTTGCAACTCTGGTTCGAGTTTTATTATTGTGTGTGTGGATTTTTTCACTTTTCTTTTTATCACACACGTCTGTGCCCTCGGCCCACTGCCTGGATGCACAGAACAAATCTTTAATAAATTTGGGCGAACATGGAACATTCTGCTCTCTCTCTTGCATAACCCCGCGGGCGGAGAGGGGAGAAGTAACTTTCCGGGCACTGGGGAACTGGTGCCAACACTCCAACCGGAGAAATTCCGTTCGTCGAACACAGTCTTTGAAACGCTCCCCAACGCCTTTTCGCTGGAGGGGGAGGACAAGACTCCTGAGCTGAGTCGAGGGGTGCTACAGAAACTCCGAGAGTGCTGCCACCCCTCTTTTGACCCAAAATCAGACCACAGGCTAGGTCGCCCGCCTTTTCTTCCCTCCCTGAGGGTCCGCTGGGCGATGCCTAGCAGCTGCCGCTGCAAAAGAGGTCTTGTTCCTGGGCTGGGGCTGTTTTTGGCGAGCCTCCCCGCGCATTGACTGCTGGGGTGGGGGTTGCCTAGGAGCCCTGAAACCAGACTGTCTCTCTCCGGATGCAGGGGCGAAATATGAACGTGCGGGCTGGGGAGGGCGAGCAGGAGGCTTTCTTGGGAGGCACGCCTCAAAAGCTTCACCATCCTTCTTGCGAAGGTCGCATTGCTGGCGCATATTCGCCACCGCAGCCCCGAAAAGGGCTTTTGGCTCTATCGGGGCATCAAGGAACTCCACTTTCTCCCTTTCCGATAAGCCCGTCAAACCCAACCACAGGGCCCTTTCGCCTACCACAGCGAGGCCCATGCTGCGGCCGCAGCTCTGGACCGCTCCCCTAGAGGAACGCAGGTTGAGATCTGCAATGACGCAGATTTCTTCCCACAACGCTGAATCTGGCGACCCAGCATCAATCTGCTTACCCATCTCTTCCATGAGCTCTGCCTGGTAAGCGGTGAGCATGGAGGTGGCATTCAGAGCCCTAACCGCTAGGGCCGAGGAGCGGTAGATCTTCTGAAAAAGGGAGGCAGACAGCCTTTCCGTACGTCCTGGCAGAGAAGGGGAGGAGGAGGACAGAGCAGCTCGTCGATTTGGGTGGAGGTGGCTAGCCACCGACAGCTCTACGGGGGGGGTTTGCACATCCCCAAAGCCTCCATATCGTGCACCTCCAGTCTAGAGAAACCCTTAACGGGCACTCTATGTGAGAAGGGTTTGTCCCAAAAACGACGCATTTCTGCGACACACGCCGGTACAGCAGGAATCAGCTGCTTAACTGGGGAAGTGCGCGATGGCAGCCTCTTCCCGTCATATAAATCCCTCTCAGCGTCGGAATGCACCTGCTGAGACGGCCATTCGATGGAGAGTTTTTTGGCCGCTCTCCTACACACCTCCACAAGGTCCAGCTCACCTGGCACGGGGGAAGGGCCTGTAGCACTTCCAGGCCTGGAGAGAAGATCAGGAGGGAGGATAGCATCTTCCTCATCGTCCTCCAAATCCTCCTCCAAAAAATGAGCGACCTCATCATCTTCCTCTTCCACACCCTTGTTATCCAGC